>VWZO01017561.1:669845-738187 GCA_013396975.1 Bucco capensis
TCCATACTTTCTCATTCATTTCTCTGAATTGCCAAAGCTCTACTAGGTCTTGTTAGAAACCTGACTAAACCCTTCTAGGTCACTTTTAAATTGTCTTATGTGAGGGATGATCACAGGTAAAAAAAGTAATGTGGTAAGCACATCTGAAGTAGTGAAGCACTTTAACACAGGAAATGTTAAGGACTTGCAGCCAGTGAAATGTAGAAACATCTCCTCTAACATGCTGTGTATCCTTGCCCTGATGCAGTTGTTTTCACTATGTAGCATTTCTCTGGTTTGAGGCATTAGAAAAGTTTCCAGCTAGAGGTTTCCGCTCTTGCTCCAGCATTTCAGCTGTGTAAGACACAGTCAGACTGATCAGGACATGAGGGAACAGACTTCACCCTTGTATTGGGTCTGGCTGAGGTGGAGTTAGCCTTCCCCACAGCAGCCTCACCCCACTGTGCTGTGTATTGGTAGCTAGAAAGGTGATGAGAACACAGCAATGTTTTGGCTGCTGCTGGGCAGTGCTCACACCTCATCAAGGCTGTCTTTCCAACATTTCTCCCTCGACCAGTAGCCTGAGGGATGGGCAGGGGACATAACTAGGATAGCTGACCCAAACTGACCAAAAGGATATTCCATAAGGTGACATCTGCTCAGCAAGAAAAGCTAAGAAGGAGGAGAGGGGCATTTGTTATGATATTTGTCTTCTGAAGCAACCAGTAGACATACTGAAGCCCCACTTCCCAGGAACTGGGTGGACATCTGCTGATGGGAAGTAGAGAATAAATCTTCTGCTTTCTTTTACTTATGCACATGACCTTTGCTTTTGCTTTATCAAATTGCCTTTATCTTAACCCACAAGGTTTTTCCATCTTATTTCCTCCCCTCCGTGTTCTGCTGAAGATGAGAATGATAGAGTGGCTTGGTGGGCAGCTGACCCCCAGCTAAGGTCAAGAGCCACCACAAGCATACAGGCATGAGTCTTTCATGCAGGACTGCCCAGCTAACAAGACACTAACTCCACTCCTTCCTTAGGCTGGTGCATAGCAGTGTTTGGGATGCTTTACCACATACTTCTGGTTATGATAAGGAGTTTTCTTCTAGCTTTTGGAAAGGAGTATGACAAGCAAATCCTAATCCTGTACTGAGGATGTTGAATCATGTCAGTGCTATCATTCTGTGCTCCAAACTACTTGAAACACATAGTCTGAGGAAGTTGTCAACCTGCAGCATTTCAGAGTCTCAGCAAACAAAATCAGATTAAGGAGGAAAGGGTTATTTATGTAAAGATCTGCTAGATATGCCACATATTAGTTCTGTCACCTCCTATCTTTAAGACTTCAATTTTAATTTCTGTGTTTTCTTAAATCTCAGGATCGCATTGCTTATGTGGTTCAATGTTTTCTTCCAAGCACTGCCTACTTGCTAGCTTTTTTAAATCCAGCTCAGTTATTCTCCATGCACAGCTTTAACACAGAAAAGACTGTATTGGGTCTAGCTGAGCACACCTATGCTTTTTAATTTTTTTTTAATTATTCTTCTCATCCTCCTCCTCCACCTGCCTTTCTCTGTTCCCTCTCATCCTTCCTCCCTTCCTCTTTTTTTCCTTCCTTCTCTCTTTCCCCGTACACAGAACCACTGAGGAGTTCAGTGAGATTTCTAAATTGATTGTAACTAAATAACTAGACATTAAAAGAATTATTCTTCTGTGTAAGGTCAAATAAAACAGGAATTTGGTGAGAAAATTTCCATGGAAACAATAGTTCAGTGACAGTGAAAAATGTTTCTTACCACAATGTGCTAAAAATAACTTCACAAATAACTTTATAAAATTGGACTATTTTTTATTGATAGCATGACAAGCAAAACTATTGTATTTTTCATCTGCAGGATAATGTGGCTCATTCTGAACTCTGCAACCCCCATTCTTGAACAGGATAACTTTGTATCTGCCAGCCTGCTTTTTAAAGCCTATTCAAAGGTGAGATATTCTTCTTTATCTCACTACAGGGCTTACAAGGGAAATGGGCTACACTGTACGCTCAGTTGCTTGCCAATTCCCAAATTCCTCTGCATTGTTGATGTTTCACAGCAATACTAAGATCAATTCCCAGGGAAAAGAGCAAGCAGCTTGGATCTACACATTCCTTGCTATTACAGGAAAGCTCTGTTTTCTTTTACCTTTCCTACAATTTTTGAAGAAAGAAAGGTTGATGGGCAGTTCCTCCACAAGGTATAATGGAGCAGTTAAATTGGATAAGTAGTCCTCCTTTGTGAGAGCTGTCACTGTACCAGAGATGCTGCTGCTTTTTCACTGGGCTTACAAAATTCCCTTTGGGACCTCAGTTTTGTGTTAGTTATCTCTAATAGTCATGTATGTCCTTGGATTTTTTCCCTGTGTTTAGTATTCAAGTACAAATATGTAAGCACATATGTGATGATTTGTCTATTGATACTGGTTGATGATACAAGGTAGGCACAAATCAGCTGAGACTGCATAATCTATTTCATCTGTAATGGTTGTGCGGTCATACTTTGTTTTCCCATGGTGGTTCACTTGTTCAGTGAACAAAAATTTCAGTGGAGTTATCTGTTATAGGTTGGTTTGTTTAGCTAACTGAAACATCATTGTAGAGGAAGGAGTTAACTTCTACGGAATCAACTAGAACAGTATAAATCTTTTGGCCAACAGATTTATCCAGCAGGGTTTTGTGGTCATCTGATGGGTCTTGTCTGACAAACTGAAAGGTTTAGAACAGAAGGAGCTATAGTAAATATAAATACTTCTTCATTTTTGACAGCCTGCTTAAAGAGAAGTTGTCTGCAAGAGCAGTTTGATGGAAGAGGAAATATTCCTGTCTTCTTGCTGACTGCTGGGTCCTCAGGGCTTCCAAGATGAATGGGGCTTAGAAGCCCCTCTCTTTAGACCTGCTGCTTACAAAGCAAACTCTGACTGTCTTTTTTTTTTTCTTCCTCCTTTGAATAAAGGAAACTATATGCTTGAAAAGGACATAATTATCATGTGTTTTTTTCCTGAGAAAGGTATGTCTAGCTTATGGTGGTAGTTGGAACTGTATCCTGCATAGACAGATTGTGGGTTTGGCTCTTAGGAGAAATATTAGGTAAGCTGGTCTATTCTCTCAAACTGAAAAGTAGCACTTGCATCCTGTCCAGATGGTAGAGGTCTCAAAATGGGAGTCAGTAACTGAATCTCCTCAGTTATGTGAGAGTGTCCTCAACTGGATGCTTTATTAGGTGTTGCACTGGTGAACAATACAGGTTACATTCTTGTGGTATCTTCTCTGCCAAGGACCTGCTACTCCATGTCTGTGAACCATCCCCAAGTAGTCTGTCAGCAGCTTAAGTGCCATAAGAAATGACTTACAGAAAGTTAGGGAAGCTACCACAATTCAAATATGTAAGCCTTTAAGCACGTTTAAAGAAAGTTTTTAGGTCAGGGACAATATAACAAGACTGCATAGCCTGTTCCAGTCACTTGATGGAGAAGCAAATGCAATGCTCCTCTGTACATGAAATTCTGAAAATAAAAATAGTTTGAGATGCAAGATAGGACATGCAATGCTAAAATAATGACAGCTTTGTCACATTGATAAAAAGGAATTCTAAAGGTCAGTATTTTTTTCTTCTGTTTTGTCCAGCTGTATAGGAGGACTTATTTGCGTTTAGATCATTGCAACTTAAAGTTGAATATCTGTGACACATTTATGTGCTACTAGGAAAGAAAAAGCCTAAAATTTGAATCCTGAAGAAAAAGTTGAGACAGAACTCTGAAATGAAGGTTTGAATGAAAGAAGAGATTAGAGGAAGAGGACATACTCCTTATTGACAACTTGGAGGCAGAATAAACACAGTAACTGAGATCACTAAATCAGGTCAGTATAGAAGTGCATAGAAAATAACACCTGTCTTAAATGGAATTTCTAGGTTGGATAAGGACAGCATGAAGCCTTATTGTCCACTCTGCACAGGGTTTTGTGGCTGACAAAAGATATAGGGCCAGGACCCATCATCTTAAGTGTCAAAAATGCCTTTAGTCTACAAGTAGCCTTTTCTGAAAAAGCAAATTGCTGCTAAAACTAGTCTTAACAGGCAGGTTTTATTATGCAAACATGTTCTAATTAGGCATCTCTGCTTGATTGAGTGATTTTAACTTTTTTTGTGCTTAGAAGTCTTTGGCAATCTTATTAGTGATCATGCTTAAAAACACTTCAAGCAGACAGTCTTCTCTGCACATTGGATTTCTTCAGCATTTGCAGTCAGAACTCCTTTTCAGTGGGTTGTGGAATGTCAGATTGAACATACCCTGCCTGTGATCCAGAGCAGTCACCCATGTGAGTGGTTTCCAGCCTCTATTTGTTTGTGCTCTTGGCTCCACTGGCAGCATAGATCTTGCACAGTCAGTTTAAGCTGACTGTCAATAAGCAGTTACCTTTGATACCTCTCAAAGATACTGGTAACACCTCATGCAGAATATGTAGACTGTAACTTGAAATAAATGCTACTTCAGAAACTATTACACTACCTTATAGGACATATTAGACAGTGTGCAGTATGACAGACTTAAAATGGGGATGTAGTAAGGAGAATCTTTTTAACAAGAGAAGGCTTTGGGGGGACCTAGTAGTGTCCTTCCAGTACCTAAAGGGAACTTCCAAGAAGACTGCAGAGGGCCTGTTTGCAAAGGCCTGCAGTGAAAGGACAAGGGGCAATGGTTTTAAATTGGAGAAGAGTAGATTTAGACTGGATATTAGGAAAAAGTTGCTCCCCACGAGGGTGGTGGAACACTGGCACAGGTTGCCCAGGGAGGTGGTTGAGTTCCCATCCCTGGAGGCATTCAAGATTTTAGGCGTTGCCATGGTTTAGGAGTTTCCTTAGTTCTGCTCCCAGACTGCAGTGTCCACTCTGCTTGCAGTGGGCTGGCCATGTTTTGCAAGCTGCCTTTGCAGCCTTGAGGTGTGCTAACACATTTTAGCTAGGACCATGGTGAGAAGTACAGGATGTTCTGCAGAAGAGCAAGAGGTGTCATCTAGCAGATCCTGAAGAAAACCTGATCATAATCTAGGCCCAGGCAGGAGGCTACTGTTTGAGAAGAACTGCCATGAGTTGTCATCAGTGATGTAGTACAAATATTCTTTTACATCAGTACAAAAATGGATTATATATTAATTGCTTTTTTTTTGTTCATTTAACAGCTAATAAATGAACTTATCTTCATAATGTTAAGGGGGATAATGAACCACACTGCACGTACATAGTCCTTTGGACTTCAGTTGGATCAGAACACACTTTCACAATATTAAACTGTAGATGACTCTATGAAAGCTTCTTATTTGTATTCAGTGAGTTAAATTTTTAGCTTCTATGATGTAGATCAGATTCTGATCTCGTGAATGCTGACATGGGGCTTTGCACTGTAAAATCACTTAGGTTTTTCAATATATGTTGTACTGCAAAGTAGAAAACATCTTTTTGAGAGCCAGAGATTAGAAAAAAAGATTGATATAAAGCACATCTGGAAAACTTCACAGTGCCTTTTATTCTGTCTTAGATGACATAAAAATATATCTGAACATAGGGTGATAAGGGCAGAAGGCTTGATGAGGGTTCTTGGCTGTTTTGGTGACCCCCTGACTGTCTGCTTTGTTATGTTTGCTTTGGTTTTGTCTTACATTTACTGAGTATTTAGTATTTTTTAAATGTCCATGTATTTACCAATGAAAGATTTAATTTCCTTACAGTTATTTGTATTTATTTCAAACTACATTTTGTTGTAGAATTAGCAGAGTGTAAATTTTAAAGGCTTCATTCTTGCTTGTTAAGTGAGATTCTTGGGGAGACTCTCAGTTCATTTCAACTGGCATTTCTCCTTCAAGTTTTAGGATAACATTCCTAAAAATGGAGATTTAGTCTACACAGAAATTGTTTGTCATTGACCTTTTGTATTGCTGCTGTGCCAAGTTCAAAGTGCTGTAGTTTTGTCTTCTTTATTCTTCAAGTTTCATTTGTTGCTAAGTTCTCACCACCGTATATGGTGTCATTGTTTCACTTATTCTATGTATTTTTGTGTTCTGACTAGATTGAGTGGAATGATTGAAAACAGAAGAGTTCTAAGCATGCTTTGTGGGATACTAAAGCAGTATTTCATTTCTGGCAACATATTGTAGGTATTATCTCAGCTGTCTTGTAAAAATACTTATTATGAGTTGGAGGAAGGATGAGGAGAAAGGCAAATCTTGCTCTCCCTTACATGGTCGTAGAAGACAGACAAGGGTGAAGAAGGAGAAAATAACATCTCTTTTGTAATCTGTGTAAAGATTTTGGTAAGACCACAGGGTAGCTGCTGTAAATTTGCCCATCCTGAAATAGATATATTGGAAAACAATGGAGAAGAAATGGGAAAAGAAGTCTTTAGCTGGTCTGGACAAATGAATATTGTACCTGTCACAAGTATGCACAAATTGACTTCCCTTCCTCCTTTATTGAGACAGCAACATGTCTCAGCAAGATGCTGAGTAGCAGAATGCTTCCATAAGAAACTCTCAAGCATGTCAGAAGGTCAAATAAGTGATTTGTTCTTCTATGCTTTGCAAACAAATAAGCAAGCAAGAAATTAAATGTGGTTCCAAGCATGAAAATCTTCCAAAGGTCAGCTTTGGACAACAGAACATGAAAAAGGTTCAGGAAGAGGAGGGCATGAACAAAACCTGGGTATGCTAATAAAGGTGCTGGGTTTCAAATGGGGCTTGAAAACAAAGAAAGATACTTGTCTGACAAGGACTGGGAGATTTCCAAACATAGGAAGTAACATAAAAGGGTGTAAAAGTTGAAAGAGGCAGAAGGATAAAAGAAATAAAGAAAGAAGCCAAAGCTGCGTGTAGGGACACAAAGGGTCACTTGAAGTTTTCCAGTTCTATTAGATTTCCACCACCACCCATCAGAATCTCCATCTCTTCAGTTACATCACTTTATTGTGACTTTTTCTTCTTTTCTTTTCTTTTGCAATGAGTTTAGAGTGCTAAAGATTAATTTCAAGGTATTTGTCTTAAAAGTCACTGGGTAGTGTCAATTCTACTCCTTCTTTTCACTCTTTTGATAAGAATAGAGACTTTAAGAAAACTTAAGAACACATTTTCCCACCTGTTTTGAAACCAAAATGAAGAAGATTGAGATTATGAGACTTGCTACTCAACAAGTAGCAACTCCGTTTTTGCTGGAAAAAAACCCCACTATTGATCTGAGACTTGGCAGATTTTACATCTTCATTATATATTGATACTCAAACATCATCTTTGCTTAAACTGCATGATGTTTCCTCTAGGTTTTAACCAAGGTAGGATTTTAGCAGATAGTGTTGAACTTAGGACTTCCTAACAACTTTTTGATGTGTGATAAGAATTTATCAGTGTGTATTGAACAATATAGCTATACCTGGGTGTTGTGAATGATTGGATGGTACTTAAAAGCCTTTTTCTTTTTGTGATATTGGGTTTCTGAGTCCAATCATCTCAGAGAATGCTTTCAGTTAAATCAGTCATAGTCCAATAAATAATCTGCATAATGTCATGTTAAGTTTGCTTAATGCACTAGGGCATGAACAGTAAACCTTAAGGACATCAACATTTGAAATTGATTTAATCTGTCATCTTGTTCCAGTTGTTTGCATTGTATTTGCTTTCTAGTGAAACATATTCTGATAATTTAAATGAAAAAGATTGCTTATATGTATGGTCCTTTAGTTTTATTTTCTTGTTTTCGATAATTATTATCTTTTATTTTGTACTTGTTTCAGGGTTTAGGGAGAGGCAGAAGGAAGGCTGAGAAGGAACTACACAAATAGTTTAGAAGTAAGATTTTTAGATACTGTGAAGATAAGGAAAGCCCTACTTGTGTGTTTAGGTGCCCAAATCAGGGATAGAACCTTTCCTGAGGTCATTACAACAGGGTAAGTTGGCTGCTGTTAAGTATTGCTGCCTTGGATCTGCAGGGATTGCACAACTCCACAACCAAAAAGAAGTCACTTGTAACATGACTGGAAACAGATTTCACTTGGGGTATGGCAGAAAGGGGAAGAGTTGTCTCCATCTTACTTCCCCATGTCTCTTCTAATAAAATCACAAAAGAGAGAATTAAATCAGCACTTTCTTATTTGCCAGTGATATCAGTACCCTGCAAGGTCATGGAATAGAAAGTTCAGGATATCTGCCAAGTCAGCAATTCGAGAAGCAGTGGATGTGGCATGGTGATAAAGTTTGCAGGTTGCTACATCAGCCTAGATTTAGGTGGTCCTGAGTGCCACACAGAGCAGGTGAGAGCGTGGAGTTATACCACAAATACCTACCACAAGGGTAATGTAAGGTGACACCAACCCCCCCTCCCCATATTAGAAGGCATAGGCATAGGGTAACTCTGTCTTAACCTCTGCCCATCACCACCTGCTCAGAACTCTTCTTGCTTCCATTCCTTATCTACAGTAATTTTGGCTTATCCTAGTGTCTTCTGCAGCATCACAGACACCTATGCTACATTACTGCCATATCACATATAACTACCTCCTAGCTTTAAAAGACCCTGGCAGATATCTGCTTGCTAAAAGGAAGTTGGTTGAACCTAATGTAGTCTCAAGTTACTGAGAAATATTCAGATTATGCAACCATGGCCTCCCTGCCATCCTCCCATCAGACTACACTTGTGTTGCTGAGGCCATTGTCCTCTTTTGTGTACTCTGCTGGACTGGATCTGCTGGTCTTCTTCCTTAGGCTAGTGCTGATGACCTTCAAAACAAATGTAAAATAAACTTATTCAAGGGGGCAAAACTAAATGTGTCCAAGATAGAGAGCTCTGAGCTGCAGATACACATTAAACAGCCCTGATGGACTATTAGAATAATTTATCAAAGGAGACAGTGCATTCTCTGTTCAACCCTTACAGACTGATTTTTTCTTCCACAGAGATACTGTAGTTCTATCAGAAGTTATGGGCTTCATGCAGAAATTAGTTGAATTAAAACTGATGACCTAGACTACCACTGTGAATATATTTGCTTTGCAAGCAGAGTCTGTGCAATAATGTGTTTATATCTAGCTGCAGAGAACAGGTAGGCATCAACACCCTTTAAAGAAAATAAATCTAAGCTTAGATATAAGCTGGAAAAACATCCCTGATTTCAGTAGAGCTATTCTGATGTAAACTGGCATAGGTTCATAGTGAATCACAAACAAGTCACAAATACTGTTTCAAAAGGGAAGAAGGCATATGGAATATTAATAATCTTAAACAATGAGTAAAGGTGAGTTACTATCACCAGCTCCTTTTGTTTACCATAGTACTGACTGCCTATGGAGGGAGGCAATTACCTCATCATTTTCTGTGTGTAAGTTTTTCCATTGTATCTTTTATGCCCATACATAACAACCAAAGATGCAATGAGGAGTTGTAAAATGGTTTCTGAACTTGCATGGCACTGGCAGGCTCGGGTCAGAGGTAAATGGGTGTACCTGCCACTGCGTGGGGCTGAGCTGTACCAGCCCTGTGCCAGGAGCTGTGCCAGGACTCCCTGCCCTCGGGGCTTCCTCCTGTCCTGAGCTCCAGGCTGGGCCTTAGGAGCCATTGCCAGCACCAAATCTGTTAATCAGTCCTAACAGGAGGCTGATGTTTGAATGCCAGTTGTGTCAGTCAGCAGATCTGAGAGAAACAAGTGAAAGGAAGGGGACAGGCTGAGAGAAGCCTGGTTCTTCTGTGCCAGGAAAAATGGGCAATAAATGAATTAACCTTCACAAGAGGCACAGAGATCTGGGCATTCAAACAAAGAGGGAATTGATTGTCGAGTCAGTCTTTCCACTGGACTAAAACACTGATACAGCTAATGCCCTGAAGACCATCCCTGTCCCTTCCCCACTGTGGTGTGTCTCTGAGAGGGGGAGAGGGAAAGGCAGGGGGAGAGCTGGAGTACCATGCACAAAGATAACAGATCTGGGTTGTCTGTCATCCTTTTGTGCCTGGTTTGTCTGCATGTTAGCCTTTGGCTCTGGATTCACTAAGGTCTTTTTTTCATTTTTTTTTTTTTTTTCATTTTGTTTAACAGTTCAGGCAGATATCTTGCATCTGTTTCATAAGTTGAATACTTTCTTGTAAGCGAATCCTCTCAGAGTGCATGGAACATGCAGACTCAGCAGCTCAGCTTCTCTCTTCTTCTGCTTTCCTGAGGTGCCAGACAGCAGCAGCATGTAGGAACGCAGAGGATGGGCGTTCCACCAGGGGCAGAGGATCCCCTACCCTCTCACCACCAGGCAGGAGGAGAGGACCTAAGAGATGGAGGGGAATGGATACAGGTCCCTGCTGGAGGTGGCAGGTGAATACCCTCCTGGAACCCCCTTACCTTCCCAGGTGTCCTTACACAATAGGTATGAGACTGTGCAACCTAAAGGTCAGGCAAATGATGTGGAAGTAGGTCCATGATGGGTTCATGAAAGGCAGGTCCTGTTTGACCAACCTGATCTCCTTCTATGATCAGGTAACCCACTAGTGGATGAGGGAAAGGCTGGGGATGTTGCCTTCCTAGACTTCAGTAAAGCCTTTGACACTGTCTCCCAGAGCATTCTCCTGGAGAAGTTGGTAGCTCATTGCTTGGGTGGGTGTATTCTTTGCTGGGTAAGAAACTGGCTGGATGGCCAAGCCAGATAGTTGTGGTGAATGGAGTTAAATCCAGATGGTGACTGGTCACAAGCCGTGTTTCCCCAGGGTTCAGTTTTGGGGCCAGTCCTCTTTAATATGTTGCAATGACTACATCAGTGGACAAGGGAAGAGCTATGAATGTCATCTATAATCTGGCCTTTGACATGGTTTCCCACTACATCCTCCTCAAGAGAGCTAGGGATTTCACAGGTGGACTTTTCAGCAGATAATGAATTGGTTGAATGGTTGCATCCAGAGGGTAGTGGTCAGTGGGCTGATGCCCAGATGAAGAACTGTAAAATGTAGTGTCCCTCAGGGGTCTGTACTGGGACCAGTGATGTTCAATACCTTCATCAATGGCACTGACAGTGGGATTCAGTGCACCCTCAGCAAGTTTGCAGATGACACCAAGCCGAGTAGTGCATTTAACATGCCTGAGGGACAGGATGCCATCCAGAGGGATGGAAAGGTGCTGATGGTGCTGATCAACAACCAGCTGAACTTGGGCCTGCAGTGTGCCCAAGTAGCCAAGAAGGCCAACAGCATCCTGGCTTCTCTCCAAAATGCTGTGACCAGCAGGACTAGGAAAGTGATTGTCCCCCTGTACTTGGCACTGGTGAGGCCAAACCTCCAACAGTGTTCAGTTTTGAGACCCTCACTACAGGAAAGACACTGAGTTACTGGAGCATGTCCAGAGAAGGGCAACGAAGGTGGTGAAGAGTGTAGAGCACAAGTCTTTGGAGGAGTGGCCAAGGGAACTGGGGTGTTTAGTCCGGAGAAAAGGAGGAGGAGAGAAGGGGAGTCCTCATTCTCTACAACTACTTGAAAGGAGGTTGTAGCAAGGTGGGGGTTGGTCTCTTCTCCCAGATGCCTAGTGATAGGACAAGAGGAAATGGCCTCAAGTTGCACCAGGGAAGGTTCAGATTGGATAGTAGGAAGAATTTCTTCCTTAAGAGTGGTTAGGTACTGGAACAGGCTCTCCATGGTAAAGGTGGAGTCATCATCCCTGGAGGTGTTAAAAAACCATGTAGCTGTGGCACTTTGTGACATGTGGCATGGTGGTGTTGGGCCAATGGTCAGGCTTGGTAATCTTAGAGGTCTTTTCCAACCTAAATAATTCTATGATTCTATGATTCATACCTGTGCAATAACAGAACAGGAATCAGACTGAAAGGAAAGATTTTATTGATTCAGTTGTAGTTTCTTTTCAGCTGAGTGGGAAAAAACCTCAGTATATTTTATCAATTTTAATAATGAATTAAACCATATAATTAAATTTATGGGCAAATTGTGCCACCCTGACAGTAGCAAGGTATAGAAATTAATGTAGAAAACCAGCCTGACCACTATGCTTTGACAATACAAAACCAGCTACTTAAGCTCAATTTACACTGCTTCATATTGCCAAATAAAATAAAGCTAGATTTGATAAAAACAAATAAACAAATACATCAGATAATAATTCAAAAGCTGTAGGCAGGACACGTTTTCCTGTGTTATCTTAGTAATTGTTTGCATATTTCCCTGCTCACAGAAAGGCATCCTAAGCCATATATTGTGATGGTAATGGGAATTTTGATTACTGTGTGCACTGCTGAAAGGGTCATAACATTTCGTTTAGGCTTTAGAGAGAAGAGTGCTCAGAAAGAAGTGGCAGAGTCAAGAGACGGTGAAAAATGTATTTGTGGCAGATATATTTGACAGGCATAAAGTGTGATTGATCTATACTTGAGGGATGGGGGCACTCCCTTTTTCTGGCTTGATTTACATGTCATAATAAAAACTATGAAGAAATGAGACTTGATCCAATACAGAATTATGAGTTTGAGTGGCCTTTTTAATGTTCAGTATGGTTTTGTCTACAGTGGCACAGCATAAGCCACATTTAAGCTAGTGTAATCTCTTGATTGTAATGAGATCTGTGATCTGTGCCATCGGACATAAAGTTTACAAGTTGTTTGGCCTCTCCAGGACAGAGTGGAGGAGAGGGAGCTGAGTGTCTATGTGTGAGGAACACCACGAAAATAAGACCACACTGCGTGCTTATAAGCAAAAAAAATCAAGTTACTAAGAATCCAAGAGCTTTAATGGCTTTTTAAGTCCTGAGCACTGGTGCTAGAGAGAAGAGAGAAAACATGCATTGACAGAATTCATTCTGCAGATGTGTGAACTCTTTTCTGCAGAATGCAGTTTGATCAGTTATGACCACACCTTTCCTGTCTTCTAAAAAAAGCTTAAAAACATAAACGAGGACTTGTGGTTAGAAACTGACACTTATTTGGTTGCATGGTTACAGTCTGTAAGCATAAAGTATCTGTTGGAGTAAATGGATTTAAGTTATTGTCAGCTCTGAGTGTTTTGGGAGGTTGTTTCTAGGTACAGACCCAGAAGCTGTTGTGGAGATTAACAGAGACTTCAACAACAATTTCTGTTGTGACAAACAACTGCTGAGCTTGGCCAAAAAAGGAAAAGGAATGACTGAAATAATAACAAGTAAACTTCTGTATGCTGAAAATGAGAATAATGGTTTCATCTTACTGTAATTTCCCTGGGGGTTTAATGGGGTTTGGCTCTGCATTTTTAAGGGGAGAATGGTGTGAAAGATTGCCTTGGGCAACCTGAATTATTCCAGAGATGTTAATCCCAATCATTTTACTGTAATTTCATTGGGGGATTAATGGGGTTTGGCTCTGCATTTTTAAGAGGAGAAGGGTGTGAAAGATGTCCTACAACAGCAACTGAAGAACATAAATTATACTGTACTGTTCCTGCATATTCCAAATATCTTGGAGCTTGTTTAGAAGAAGGAGTTATAATGTCTTTAGAGCTTACCTGCACTTTAGGCTAACCTGGTTTGGATGTGCCTAGCATGCAGTATGCATGATACAGCTGCTTCCACTTACAAGCATTTCACAACCTGAAAATAAATGAAGTACCTTCCAAAAAATGGGCACTACAAGCAATATCAGAAGTAGAAGCTTGGCTCTTGAAAGGCAGTGCAGGCTTAAGCCTCTATACTAAAGCATGCCATTTTAAAAAACAGACTAAAGTAAAATAAAATAAATAATATCAAAATAGACCTGAAGAACCTTAGCAGGGTCTTCAAATTATTGAGGAACCTAAATTTTCTGGCAGGCAGTTTGGTGGTTTAGACAATATCCTGTGAGGGGGAAGGGGCTACCCAGCTTCAGCTCCCTACTGGGTAGATTGCAGGAGTAACAAGTAATGTAAAATTCAGAAAGTTTCCTGGAAACAGATGATATAGTAATCCTTCAAACAATGTGCTGTTGATTTAGAAATAAATGAGGCAGGAGCTGAAATGGAAGGGAGGCAACAGAACAAAATGTCACAGACACTGTTGTGGAAATCCTAATAGGATTCACAGATTGTTCTTACCTTCGTTGCAGTCGCTGATAACTGGGTTGGTTGCTCTCAGAAGGCTGAAGAGAAGCAATCTGGGTGTGTAAGTACTGAGCCAATCTAGCAGAACTTTACTTCTACAGTGGTTTTGATTTATGGGGGTTTGAGCTGCACAAAGCCTCACTAGATCCCTAAAATTTGGTTGCTAGCAGGAAAAATGCTGTGTTGTCATCACATCTTCAACCATAGAGCTACCAGACCTGGGATGAAGCCATTTATTCAACCTGTCTGCAGAGACAGTAAGAACATGGCATTCAGCTAGAACTATCCTCTCATTTCTACTAGTGACAAGCACAGTAAATAGAGCATAAGATCTCTCTCTGACAGTCCAAAAAGGGCATTTTTTTGCAGCAAGGCATTTACTGTGGAAACTGGCATAGCACTGCATTGGAAATAGGATGATTTATACAGGGGGTGTCATTTAAAAAAGAATATTTTCTTGCAGAAATCTGTACTGCTGCTAAAACTCTTGGGGAAAAATGTAAGCAGGTTAATGGGGAAAAAAATAACCAAACCCAAACCAAAAAACCCCCCAAAAGCCACAAAACATTAAGATTATTACATTAATTTTACAAAGTAGCAATATACATACTGTTAAAAGGAGTTGTAAAAGATGGGCTAATGACAAAATGATACACTAGGTGATGGAATTAAAACCAGGTGCTTGCTACATTAAGAACACTTGATATTTCATCACCATCTATACATTTATCAGCATTGTGACTGAGAGGGCATGTAATTTGCTCCTGAAAGTATTCTCCTGCAGTCCTTGTGTCTTCAGAAGCAACTAAAGCATATTAGCAACAAAAGTCCAGAGATCAAAGGTAGGCTGCCAAATAGCTGGGCATGAATTTTCAAGCCTATAGGTGTAGTAATACTAGATGAAAATCTTAATGTGTCCCTGTTGTAGTACATGTCAAACATCAGATCTGTCAATGATTATAATTGCAATTTTTTTGCCTGAAAAATTAATGCTTTTAATAGACATTACATATTAAAGTTCAGTAAAAGTGTATCTTCAAAAAAAAAAGTGTCAGAACAAGGTTTTGGTTTGTTTCATTTATGGTTTTTAAAGGCAATCCAGCTATTAGTGTTATTTTAGCAGAAAATGGACATTGGTTAGGAAAGCTTGTCTGCTGAATCTAGCTCTGGTACATACAAGCATCTAGGCTTCATGTCTGTAAAATCTGCAGTATTAAAGACAAGAAAAATATTTGGCAGGCAAGAGTTATCTGAAAGGGAGGTTATAGACTGCATAATGCTGCTAAAGTAAGCTCACATTGTTTATGCTTGCACCATATGGCCTATGTATAAACACAGTAGTTCAATACTTGTCTCATTCTTACCCAGCATCCTCTTCCTCTAATTCTCAGCTTCATTTCTTTATTTGTTCTGTTAACATCAACAGTATTGTCTATGGACTGGACAGACATGAGCACTAAAGTTTCATATGAAGCTGTAATTCCCATTATTGGCTTTTCTTTCTTCTTTTTTTTTTAATTTTTTTTTCTGCAATAGTCAGCATCTTGAACTATTCAGAAGTGTCTACAGCCCTTAAACATGTGAACATAAGTTCCTCAAGCCCAATTAGTAGCTGAGTTCATTGGAACTATGCTAAAAAGCATCTGACCACTCGTGCCTCAAGAGTGAGTCCAGAGGAACAAAGAAGTATTGTGAAATGTTATCACAGGACTGGGCTGATAGTAACAGTTTAGATGTTAAATGGTCAACAGTGAAGGTTAACAAAATCATTCTCCAACTGAAACTGCAACCACAAGGGGAAGATGGACACTGGTTTGACCAAACCTTATTTATTTTAATTGCTCCTAGCTTGGCTTGCTAGTCAATGGAATAATGAAATCCTGTTGCTGCTGCAATTACTGTCCTCATCCTTTTCCATGCCTAAGAACAGTTGATTGTATTTATTATCTCCAGTTAAGATAGACAAGCAGAGACTGTTTCCTATTATGTTTGTGCAACACCATGAACCTCCACTGGCACTGCTAATACTGGTGAGAGAGGCAATATTGGAAGGACCAGAAAGAAGGAATCCTGTGCCTTTAAACCTATACATGCCTACTTGTTTTCATATTTGCAAATACATTCTGGCTTACATGAGAAGATGTTTCAGGCTGACAGATGAAAACATGTAGCAACATCAGACTTTTAAGGATTGAGCATGAACCAGCAGTGTGCCCTGGCTGCAAGGAAGGCCAACAGCAGCCTGGGTTGTGCTAGCAAGTTTGTTAGGAAAGGATACAGATTTTAGTTTAATTTCAGTTTTCTAAGTTGATTTCTGAATGTTTTGGAGTTATCTGCATACTTGTTTTTTCAAAGTAGACTTTTATTTTGGATTCTTGTCTGTTGTGGATAAACTCTATCTTGGTGTATTCAATCAGCTGCTCAGATCTAATGAAATCTGAACAATTTAAGGATTTATTTTGTACCATTTTGGAGGGAAAGGTTTTTATTATGAAAATCATAATTATTTAGTAATTGCAAACTAGTTTATACTCCAAGTGCAAATGTGTGATCCCTGAAAAGGAGATTGGTTGGAAGGCAAGTGATAGCTTGAGACCTGAAAAATGACAGTATAAAAATGAGTTAATCAATGTCTATCTAAGGTATAGTACTGTATTTTAAAAATACTTTAAATCTTAAAGTAGCTCCTTAGTCAGCCAAGTTTGTGAAACAGCTAGGAGGAGAAAAGCAGTGGACTTAGACAGAGCAGTAATTATATGATATTCCAGCTTGCTCAAAGGTCAGGTCCCTGGCCTCATGTCCAATTGCACTCAAATTCTCAAGCAGTGCAAGGCAATGAGGAATCTACTTTTAGTACAATCAGATCCTTGTTATTAGAGACTCCTAGTCCCTTCCCCTTACAATGTTAAATCAGGAATAGACAGTTTTTACAACACTCATTCCCATGATTCTGCCTAAGAGAACTATCTAAATTCAAGATTTGTGTCATGAGAAAAGTTGAGCCACAGCCTTATGGACTCATTTCATTCTGGACTGGCAGAGTGGTCCTCCTGCATCTGCTGTAGCCAAAAGCCTATGAAACCTTGGGCAACCTGAATTATTCCAGACATGTTAATCCCAAAGTGGTCTCAGACAGAGGAAGACCAAAAAGGAGATTTAAGAATCCAATCCAATGTAAACCATGATCACAGATAGCTCAAAGTTCTTCAGCAATATTCAAAAATCCAAGCTGCGTCCCCTGGGAACATCCCAACTTGGAGAGTTCTTCCATGTAAAGGCAAGATGTGAGAGGAGAGTTTTGGAGAAGGTCAGTGTGCCTTTTTATAATGCAAGAAGTGTTCTGTCAGTGTCTGCTTCTATCTGGAAAAGACACTACTAACCCTTCTGCTCCTAATCATTGGTTCTTCAGCCTTTCTGTGGTTGCAGCCACAGCTGACTAGTGTACTCTAACTCTTCCTTCTCAGCAGCAGCTGCAGACATGGTTTTTTAGGAGTTAAACAGCCATTTGTGGTCCCTGGCTCTACTGCTGTGGAGAACTTACTCCTTCACCTGTATCTATAAGTTGCCTCAAGTTTAGCGCAGTCCAGTCTGGACTCTTCTAATTCTCTAAGTATTTCTAGGCCAATTGAGAAAGCAGTCAGCACTCCACCAGTGCAACTTAATCCATTGCTATTGTTTTTCCAGGCTTTTCCTGGTGAAAAGCTTTCTAATTTTATGAAAGCAGAAACTGAATGTTTCTAGTACTAACTGACCTTGCTATGATCGAGGCTAATGTCACTTCATGCCTTTATTTCTGAAGTTTTCTCCACATCACTGAAATGAAAGGTCTGTGCTTACTTATTGCTGTCAAACAGAGATCACTCCTCCACCATTGATGTTGTAAAGGTTGCTCTAATGACTTCACAGGAGAGAGAGAATTTAGGTAGCTGTGCGGGAAGAATTGGACAAAAAGGATTCCTCATATCCTACCCTGCATAGGATTCTTCTTTTATCACTTAATCACACATATTGTTCCCAGGAATATACGATTGACTTACCCATATCCTTAAGTTCTGATTGCAAGAAAGGAGTTAAAGGACAATGAGGAATGTCCTTGTTTACCTTTATATGTTAACATAAACTATGGCAGCAGGGCAGCTTTTTTTTCTATGCAGAAGGCACTTGAACTTCTGTCCAGAAATGTCAGAGTATGATTTTGAAATCATGTAATCATACAATTACGGAATATCAGGGTGGGGTGGAAGAGACCTCAAGGATCATCTGATCCAACCTTTCCTGGGAAAACTGCAGTCTAGATAAGAGATCCCAGTATCCTTTCCAGCTGAAAAATAAAATGTGTGTCTCTTTCCTGTACTGATGTCAAAAGTGCTGGATTTGGAATTCATACTGGCAGAATTGTGTGTAAATGTGTGTATGGCACATGAGGATATTCATATGATTCTGTCTAGTGGTGGAATTATAAACCTTGATACCAAGGAGCCTAATGGATTTCAGTGTACCTAGCTAATTACTGAAATGTTTAATTCAGAATTTTAACTTTCCAAAACTAGCTTATTTTTTAAAATTCAGTCCTTTGTGCCATTATTGGTTAGGCTGCTATAACTGTAACTAAAATGCAAAAGAAGCAACAAGACTTTAAAGTGATGCTGTTTATAATTTTGAGGTGACTAATTTCAGATCCTTAAACAGACCTGGGTTTTTTTTTGAGAGTAGATCTTCATCACTTTTAAGAAAACTAACTTCTGTAGAGTTTCTCAGTGTGGATATCAAAACACTGAGCTATCCCAAAGCATCAGTTTCTGCTTGATTAGAATAAGTGCCCAGAAAATTATTGCAAATAAGGCTGTTTAACCATCTTGTTCATGTAACATTTTGTGTAGCAGTAGCAACAAACATTTCTAGAGCCTGTTATTTACATTCTGCTTTTTTGACACCCTTTTTATGTGATATTTTTGGTAAAATTTTGTATTGATTCTAACCTGTTAACTGGATTTATATCACTTTGTTCTTCTATCTTTGCCAGAAGGTACATTAACAATCACAAGGGGGTAAAGGTATATCTGGACTGAAATATTTGCAGAACACTTGAAGGGATTAATTATCCCACCACATTGAACTCATTGACTGAGGTGAAGTAAATGGAAAACTTCTACATCTGGAATATTTAAAGCAGCAGAAATTTAAGCTCCTGGGTTTATTTGTTTGACCCAGCCTTAGAATTTGCCACATGAACATGTGATAGCCCTGAAGTGAGCTAACTGACTTCTGTGCATTGATGCTATAATAAGCACTGTTCTGTTTCATGGCCAAATTCTCTTCATCTACAGAACATTTTAAAAGTTTCAACTGCAAAATTATAACAACTTGCATGCTGGAAAAATTTTAGTAAGATGCTGGTTATAGACAGCTTCATATTTCCTGGCAAGTAAGTAAAGCAGATTGAAATATTTTTGCATGAAACATTGTCCTCTTGGAAAATGTGGTTGTGTTGAAAGAAGAACTTTTTTGGGGGAAAATGTCCATTTCAATGCATAATTTTTATTTTTACAATTGAGGTAATCAAAACAAAGCCCCCCACAGTTCAAGGGGACAGTTTGACACAAGCTTTTCAGTTCCAAGTAATTATTTGAATGAAAAAAAAAATAAATAGAAACAAATCAAGTTAAGCAGGAAATTTTGTTCCAATCACAGGTGTGGTAATTTTTCATTCTGACAACTTTATTTTGAAACTTCTTCTAGTTTTTTATACTACTTTTTAATACTCCAATTTTTCATTCTACTTTGAAGTAGAAACTGATTTCCCATGGAACAAAATTTTGTTTCCCAACCAGGTTTACAAGACACCAATCAGTGAAGATTTTCAACAGGAAAAAGGGAGAAATACTTTATAAATATATGTAGATCAGTTACAGTTTCCTGTCTGATCTCCTAAGGTGTTTTCAAACAGCTCAGGAGAAAACAATGTCATTGTCAGACAAAGAGCTCCTCTGAGTACCTTTGCAAGCAACATTACACATGTGAAGCTCTTCTAGATTTTCCCCTGAGTAGGTACTTATACATACAAGTACTTCAGAAACCATCTCTTATTTTAATCACTTCAGCAACCTTCCTCAGATCTATCACTAAAGTCTGTAAGAACTGGGGACAATTTTTCCGTGTGAGAAGAATGTAAGGACCTCTCCAACACTGTATGTTCCTAAAAGGACATCATCCTGCATGATCAATGTCCTTTTGCCTCATTGCTTTTTCTTATATCATGAAATTAGGTGTTAGCATGTGTAGTCAAATATCTAACAATCTGAAAAATCATATCTGAGGAACCACCTCTCTTTGATTTTCACTTCACTCAGTAGCTAGCTTCCTTTGTTCACCACAAGACCTCCACAACCACTCTCTCTCATCTTCTGTAATGATTGACTCAACAAATACTCTATAAATCACATCTGAAGAACTTTGCAGGTGACAAGTTATTATTATAACTACAGATGATCAAGTGTTCTGTAAGAAATAAAGTATTCTCTAAACATAGCTTTTACTTCACCTGATTGCTCCTAGCTAGACTTCGCTGTCTGCCTCACAGAAATATGGGATAATTTTTCACTTGATTTTAGTCTCTGATATTTAAAGACTTTAGATATGCTCCAAAAGTATCTCTAAAGGTAATACATTGATCTCACATATTTTGAGAAGATTAGACAGAAAAACTTGGGAATTCCACTAAATATGTTATCATTTATGATTTTGACTGTGAAAGTAGCAGATTAACACCATTGTGCCTAGGAAATAACACCTCACATATATCTTTTCCAGCACAGAAGTGGTTCTAGGAACAGTATCAGTAAACCTGGAATATACCCAGTGAGGTTGTGTGCTGGGTGTTATTGAAGAAGAAAATAAATCTGTCTTTGTTTCTGGATGCCATATAGTTAAAAAGAAGTGTAATGCTATAAACAGCTTGTCTCAGAACAAGAATTCAGAAGATATGTGGTATTTTCCTCATTCTTTCCTGATTCATTCTGAGGGTAGACTTTACAGTATCATCTCAAAAGACTGCTATTAGGCATAAATAACAAGGAACTGCTTCCTTAATCATATCATAAAAGTCAACAGTTTGATTAGACAACATGTGTTTAACAGAATGAATCAGAGAGCACAACTGTTCCTTGCAGAGAGAACAGAGTCTTAAGAGAGGACTTTGGGAACAGCTTGTGGGACTAAGATTAAATGTCTTATACCCATATACATTCCCATATATCTTGGATG
The DNA here is from genome assembly GCA_013396975.1 of Bucco capensis. Classification (NCBI taxonomy): domain Eukaryota; kingdom Metazoa; phylum Chordata; class Aves; order Piciformes; family Bucconidae; genus Bucco; species Bucco capensis. The sequence continues at coordinate 691,188 of VWZO01017561.1, forward strand.
TACCTCAAGATCCAGGATGCAATCACTGGAAAACAGTCAGCTTTACAGAAGTGTTATTAGATGGAAGTAGGTAAATCCAGTTTTCTGATGGGCAGCGGAAGGAAGCCTCACAGAAGCTTCATGGCTGTCAATGTATGGCTGGGCAATAATTAGAGAAGCTGGCTTTCAGTGAGAGCACTTGTACCTGGACCCAACCCTCCACACAGTTCATGGATGTTTTGTTTCAGTCCCATCACAGCTCATGACAGTGATGTATTTCAATGCATTGTCTCAGACTCGGATGGACAAAAGTTTGCTTGAGCAGAGATCTTTAAGAAACATGGGATCTGCTGGAGATGAGATACACAACACACTTCTTTCTGAGACCTTCCTAAACCATACAGATGCTATGATTCTGTGAGATTTTTTATGTTACTGCTGACCTTCCAAAAGTGCTCAGCTTCTTATACCACTGAACTCCTGGATCTGCCGCAATTCATCAGCATGCTTGAGGAGGGAAAGAAGCTGAAGCTTAGATTTTACTTTACCTGGATGCTTTCTTCCATGCTTTCCCAGAGGTGCCAAAGTTCAAAGGGGAGAAGTTATCCGATTTTCATTTTCTGTAAATATTAGAAAGAAACTGTTTATACGAAGTAAGCCTCATCTGTCAAAGAGGAACTCTAAAGACAGAACATGGTTGACTTTTTTGTCACAGGGGTGACACAATTCAACAAGCAGGTTAAACCCATTTAGGAAGCAAATAACATAGTTCCCTGCCATAATGCAGTAGACTGTAATCCAATTAAAAACGATTCGATAAAAACACTTTTTTAACATTTGTCACATTTTTTTGCCTGTTTGTGATCCAGCCAAAGAATTTCTATCATTTTCTGAATGCAACCAAGATGTAACTAACTGTTGCCATACCAATAACTAGGAAGAAAAAGAACCTCCTCCACATGGACTACCCACACAGATCTGATGGGCTTAAGTGTGTGAAATGCCTTGGGAATGTACTGGTGTGGAGACTGATGGTGTGCACATGGCTGCTGCAGTTGGGTCTGGCCTTAGACTTACACTCTGGCTATGTATGTGTGTATGGTCTGAGTGTGAAACACTGAGGCATTTTACCTGCTCACCTTCCCAATCACAGCTCCCATTTATGTGGCTGGCTACTCTTTTTTCCCTCAGTCTGTCAAACTACTGTGTCAGAGGAGTTCTGGGCCTGAGCCTGGCTGGAGCTCTCACAGCACAGCTCACATAATCCTCAGAGCAGAAAAATAAATTAGATTATTTTTTTTGAGACATTCGCGTGTAAAGTGAAAAAGACTGTATGTGCTGCAACTTAGATATATTTTCTCTTTTAAAATGTCCACTAAGTATCCTTTTAAAGCAGCATTTCTTTTCCTCTCCTTCCTGTCTTCTTGGCTGTTAGATTGTGAGTAGCTTGGAACTGTAGTCAAGCATTTGTGGATGATTGCAGTGGGCTTGGCACATCATGAATACAAATACATATTTTAAAGAGGGTAAGAGTCTGGAGAAGTGTCTGAGATATTTGTTTCCCATTTATGTTGCAAAACAGTAAATAAAAGAATAAACAAATCTCTGTAGTCCATGGAAAACACTCAGTAGAAAAGAGAGATGAGAATATACAGTTCCTTAAGTGTTTAGATTCTCAAAGATATTGAAATTACTACTTGGTTATTGTTGTCTTGTAGTGCCAGTGTTGTCATATCACTTAGTGTCATGAATAAACATAGTCATTGAACCCTCAACAATGAAAAAATTAGGCCATTTCAAGTCAAAACAAATTTTACATGAGAAGAGAGGATTGTTGCAAAGTGAAGTATCTGATTCCCATCAGTCAAAAAAGACTTTAATCTGAAATAAAATATCATTTAATTGTGGGCTAGTTAAGACTTAACTCTCCCTTCATTACTTATAATCTACTGGGAACAATTTTATTATTTTTTTAATGTTGAAAGCATAGAATGCAAAGTTTTTGGCCTTTCCAAAATGAAAATTGTAAAATTGTTTGGACATTTAAAAAATTCCCTTGATTTTTTCAGGTACCCACACTTGTAGATGATTTCTGCCGTGTGTGCCCCTTCCCCTCACTGAAAATGTCTTTAAAAAATAATAGTAACTCCACTGATCATCAAAGGCATCTCTACCCATTTTAACACTTAAGTGTCTGCAGTGTTTCATGCATCACATTCCAGTCTGATACATGCAGTCATTTTAGATGTCTGTAATACACTTTTTATGGAATTTAAGCTTTTATCTCACACAAATCTCTCTTCTCCCTCAAGACTATAGGGATTTTTATGCAGTGCTTTATTAATAACAGGACTACTTTCACTTCAGTTTGCTAAGAACAATATCTTCTAAGATATTTGATAGGAACAATTCAGAAGTTTAGGCTGGATCTGCCTCTTTACATTCCTGTCTCTTGGTTCCTCATTTCCTACTCGCTGACTTTCCCTCTGTGAGAATATAAACTTACTTTTAGCTCAAATAGCTTTAACTTGGAACAGGTTCTGGTCTATCTTTGCAAGCTGTACATCATCCTCCTATCTTTATCCAATGTCTCCTCAAGCACTTCTTGCAAAAGGGTAGACAGGTACCTTGGTGGAGATTTCCATGTGAATACCTGAGGAATACAGGATGTAGCACATGCCACTAAAGCAACTTATGTCTTCATCATAACGAATCTATGATTCTGTGTTTTCCAAGTCATAGAATCATAGGATAGTTTGGATTGGGAAGGACCTTTAAATGTCATTTAGGCCAACCCCTCCCACAATAAACAGGAACATCTTAAATTATATCATGTTAGTCAGGGCCCTGACCAACCTGACCATGAATGTTTCTCTGGGCAACTTGTTTCAGTGATTTACCACTTTCATTGTAAAAAATCTATCTTCCTTATATCTAGTCTAAATCTACCATCTTTTAGTTTAACACCATAAGCCCTTGTCCTGTCTCTTTTATGCTGGAGGCCTCAAGCTGGAGGCAGTACTCCAGCTGGAGTCTCAGCAGAGCAGAGCAGAGGGACAGGATCACCTCCCTCGACCTGCTGGCTACCCTCCTTTTTATGCCATCCAGGATACAAAAGCAACCTTTTAGTATAACTAGACATCTTAGCATTCACCCAGTTAGATCCACAGTGGCTCCAGCAACTCATAATGAAAGGAATTGCACAGGGCTTCTTATCTCAGATTTGATAAAACTTCAGCTAAAGCATCCATTCCAAGGGGTCAGAAGTTTTTATGGTATGTCTATCAGACTAGGGCATTTTTTTCTGAGGTCATGAACTTTGAAGGATTTGTTCCTTATGGCTGTCAGTAGGTTTGCTCTTTTACTTTGCTCTTACTTTACTCTTCTGGAAAACAAAAGCTTCAGCTAAGGATTCAGCTCTGCTCTGGGACATACCCATACCATCTTGTCTGATTTCACTGGGGTTACAAAGTTGTACCTAAGGATTAAATGAATTCTCTAATAATTAATTGTAAGCTACTTTATGTTAACTTTAACCTGTGCTCTTCCAGAACTTTGATAGTAGCAGGTCAAGCAGTAGGAAGGCATTAGTCTCTTTTGGCAGCTGGTATAGTGGTCACAGACACATGCATAGAAACTCTCTGCTGAGGTTAAAGGGGAAAAATTAATATTAAATATCATTTTTCTATCACCTCACTGCTATGCTTATAGGAAGATTGGTTTTGGCAATTTTAGCTCCAGCTGAGCCAGCATCTTCTTGCACCTCTCAAGTCTTTCTAAGTTATGCAGACATGGATAGTACAGACCAAGAGCTAAGGTAATATCCATCCCACAGTATCCTGGAGTGAATTGGGATCACTGAATGCACAACCTCTTCTGCTATTTCCTGCAGCACAGCACAGATGGCTACATAATATCTGTATGTCTGTTCTAATGGAACACAATATAGTATAGGTTGGACAACAATCCCATCCTGAGCTAACTCTGCACAGTTAATAAAAATTCATGCCTTTCCAGTTATGATAACAAGGCTTTATTGTCAATGAACAAGCATTTCCCTTCAAAAAAGTGAACTTCCTAACACATTCAGGGCTTCACAAAGTTCCAGTCTTGGTGTTGGATAATGAACTGTAATACTCTTTCATACTGACTTTCTGTTTACTTTATAGAAAGCTATTTAGCTTTTGGAACTTTACAGATTTTGGCACACTAGAAGAAACCAAGCTACTTTATTAAATTCATGATTGAAGGAAATCACTGTAAGCCTAATAAGATTTCTCTGTTTCCATTCAATGTCAGCAGGGAGTCAGATTAAATCAAGGCTGAAGGTCTCAGCTGCATTTGAACCCTTGATCAAGCTACTAATACTTCAGTCTGAAAAGTATGACAAGATGATTGGATGATTTAAATAGCCCTGTGCTTTTAGAGATGGCTGATATCACTAAAGCAATTATTTTTGCAGTCAAATTATGGGTTTTTTATAATCATATTAATAAAATGTAGTTTGTCAAGTTTTTCAGTAAGGTAGTTTAATGAGAAGAATAATTTTTTCTTTCTTTTAACACAGTTACTTGCTATACAAATTGTCTATTGCTAAAAATGTAATGCCTGAATCTTACATGGAGTTGTCCTCTAGCATTTAACAAAAGAGATCTGTGTGATTATCCTTTTCTAGAGATATGGAAAGCACTATCTTTACTGTTACAGTTACCGGATGACATCCCAGGATTTCAGCATCTGTACTGATTCAGAGTGATTAGAGATTTGTCACCTTTCAAGGTCCTGTCCCATAAATAAAGGTAAAAAGTATCCAACTGGAAGGAGTCATTTAAGCTGTATTGAGTATTTGGAAGAATTTTCTTGCACCATCTGAAGATTAAGTAGTGTTAGTTGGTCTTCTTTCATGAGGGTTGATCTAAAGGCTGCCCATGAAGGCCTACAAACAGACATGTCTTCTTCACTTCTCCTTCCAAGGTGAGACCAATGCTGTACCAGTGCTCTTTGTACCTGTTGCTACTCACAGAATTCATGACACTGGTAGTCAAGGGTGGATGTCTGAGTTTTTCAAGACCATCTCCTGGTTTTAGAAACATGTCTTCTATCATTTTAGTGGAATGAAAAGTAGCTTTGGTCTCCTCCAATTGATGCAAAATAGGCTTGGATTTTGGGCCACAAGCAGAGTGCTGAAGAAATCCATGGGCAGGAAGTGAAATCTTGGGAACCTTGTTTTCATGAGCTGCATGTGATGAAAATGTTGAGATCAGTCAGTTAAACTCTGGGTCTGATAAACCATACACTTTGAAAGCCCAAGATGATTAGTATACATTTTGCCTCAATGTCTGCAAACCAGAACTGTAACCCCTAACAGTCTGGGAGCTAAAAAGGGCAGAAAATGGATCAGTTTGTCAAAAGATAAGCTAAGCATTAGAGAAGATGGTGAATATGGAGAGTTACAAACTCACCTAGACCTTATCTAGATCTAAGTTCCTTTCTAAACCATGCTCTTCTTCCTGCATGAGCTGAGTGATCATTGCTGGCTTTGTAGGTTTGCAATGCTGTGCAGCTTGTTCCAAAAACTGATGGGCACTGTTGCAAAATGGATGCACAAATCAAACCTAGCTTTGGCAACAAGGTATTTCCTAGTCCTTACTGGGACTAAATGACAGCCTGGGACAATTTTTAGACATCTTATTTTAATCTAGGTACCTTTCTGAAATTGTAGCCTGTATTCTATGCTGGAATTCATGTACAGTCATAAAGCACTTATACTAGAAAATCATCAAGTTCTAATCATGTGGTGCTAGAATTTTTCTGTAGAGAAAGAGGTAACGGGAAACTGCTTTCCAGGTTCTCATCTGGACAACAGGGAATGCTGCTACTCTGCCAGGCAAGGTGGATATGGTGGGGAGGGAAGATCATGGATTGACACGTCACTGGAGCAGATTACTTCATGTGGGATAGACTTAAACCTACTAGATTAAGAGGCATCATTGTTGATAATGTCATGGAATTGTCTGAACTGTAATCATACTGCACTTTGATAGCCTGGGAGATAAGTATTTTCCCTCTGCTCTTGGCAAAGTGATAGCTGAGAACTCTCATAATGTTTCGGGTCACTGAAAGCTATTTTGCCCTTAATGAACACCTAAAAAACCCCAAAGTGATGAGCAGATGGACAAACTGATTTTTCCACATTTATCACTCACTGCTGTGTAGTCAAGGATCCTCTAATGAAGCAAAATGCTGTGGGCTGATCTAAACTGTCAGTCTCCTCCTCTATTGCTACTTGCCAGTTTGCTGTGGCTGTATAATGCTATCAGTCTACTGTACTTCGAGAACGTTGATATACAGAGATAAGAAGTTTCCATTGTTTATCTCAATCAGATAACAGTAATGGCAGTCTTAAATACAAGTCCCCCCTCTCATTTCAGACTCCATGGGTACACAGAGTTGTTTGACCTAATGTGGGCTGTAAAAATTTCAAGTAATGCAATGACTGAAGCAAGAAAACACAAACACATTGCATACTAGATGCCGTTGAGTGATCAATTGTAGATCCCTGGCAATAAATTCTACATGCTCCAGAAGTCTTAATTGCAGAAGTGTCCTAAAATATGCTAAAATGTCCTTTATGAAATGCAAGCTTACGTCAATGATTTATTTTAAATATAGGAAGCAAGAAATTGTATATATATATATATATATATATAAAATGCTCAGCATGACTGTAAAAGTGGCAGGGTCAAGGTATGTATTCAAAGGAAACTTTTTTTGGTGAGTAGATCAATAGGGGAGTATTTTGCAAAGCCATCCAGTGAACTGATTGAGCTTTCCAACTGTGCTGCAGGCTACTGACCACAAAACAAAATGCTTGTGCATCTGTTTTGTTACAGGCTGTGAAACATTGGGTTTGTGGAGAATTTAATGATGAAGACTTGGTAGAGGAATTTCCCTTTTTCGTGCACGAATCTCCTATTAACACAAATGCCTTTTGTCAAGCAGTACTGTTAGCTAAGGCTCTGCAGTGACTGGCTAAGCTCACACAAGTGAGCTAAGACACAGCTTCTGAATGGCAGGTGTGTGCAGTGTGGGCAGCTGTGTGATATGTGCCTAACATGGAAGGAGCAGGCTGGCTGCCAGGACCTGTACACACAGATGTGCTTGAAGTCTATGGGAAATGCTGAATTTGGTGCTTCAGATGCAGGGGCTGCACTGACCTGGTTTTTGCTCACATATGGAATGTGTCTGCAAGTACCAGAGATAAAACTGGAGCAACGTGTGAGAGAGAGAGGCACATGTGCATTGGGAGCACTAAGCACCCTTAGATAACATGAGTGGACTCCAAAGCGAGGAACTCATGTCTGCTGTGATAAAAGTGCCAAATGACTAAGGGCTAGACTGATAACTAGCAGTGCAGAGGGGCAAGGAGGGATCTGACATGCTCAGTGACCACCAGAACCTTAGTGCTAATATCTCTTTTCCATAAGTCACCCAGTGACTCCCATGAATAAATAAAGAGGAACCAGGGTCAATGACAATCCTGTTTCTGTCTCTTCAGATTCATACAGGCAATCAGTCTCAGTGATCAAGGGTTTTTCAGAAGCTAACTGCTAATTTACAGAAAGGTAGGAAACTGCTGTGGCTGTCAAATAAATAGCAATGACACAGATTCTAATGGCTACCAGGCCTGAGCTTATCTCTGGGACTTACAGACTATTGAGTGACACACAGACTCCCAGGATGTGTAGGAAAACACATGCTGTGTGTTCACCTAGCCTCACTCCCTCTTCTGCTATCCAGTCTCAGGGATCATTATTCTGCCTTCTGGCTCCTTGAGTGTTTGCGGTTTTAATATTTAATGTCTCTACAGGTTGCTTTTTTGTGTGTAGTATCAACAGAATGGATGAAGTGTGGGTTTTTTTTAAGTTATCATGTTTGTTTATGCAATGTAATATCTATATGAGATTGCTTTGAATATTTTTTTCTGCTATGGAAGAACAAAGACCATTATTTACTGGCATGTGTTGTCCACAAGTGTTAGTGGAATCCATAAATTAACAGTTTTATCCCTAAATCCTGAAAGCTTTATACTTCCTGTGTTTTTGTTCTAACACAGAGATGACATCTTCACACCAAAGAATGGAAATCATTGTCTGATAGTGACCACCTCCTTCCAGAGACATTGCTGCATGGTCCATGTTGGGCAGCTATTGCAAATTAGCATAGGAGTGCTTGTACAAGCTCCACTCATGTTGTACCTATAGGTGGCTAGCTGCTTTTGGAAGCTTGCCATCCAACATTTCTGAAAACATTGCATTTATTCCAGAAGTAGTAATTTTGCTCTGCAATTGGCCTGCTATTACATTTTGTCTGTTGGAATAAGCATGCCGGTGGAGAGATGCTGCAGCTCTTTTCTGGGTTAAAATTATGGAGGGAGAGAAATTGGAATTGTTTTTAGAGCATTTGCAAAATTTAGGGAAAGAGTGGTATGCTTATATACAAGTTAATATCTTATTAATTAAAATAAGCACGACAATGAGGACATTGTAACCCCATCACCTACATCTTTCATACAAAGTGAGGCAATAAAACATCAAGGACAGAAAAAATGCTGTACATCTACTTGCTTAATTACTACTTCCTGCAGCTCTGAATGCAAACTAGACCTGTGAACATTCAAAGCTATTCTTTCCTGTCAAACTCCTGTTCAAAGGAGTTCCTGCAGAGAAGCTTTCTTTTTCTATGGGAAGGTTTGGGAGCGTTACTGGCTGCTTGGAAGAGCTGAGGCTCTTCAGTGATGGTGAATCAGTCCCATCTTGTTAATGACAGTAAGGCTATGCTAATTTATGCTGGCTAAAGTACTCAAACCTGTCAACAGGCACCTGGTTAAATACCTATGTTTAACCTGCAGGAATTGCTCAGAAGCAATTAAAGCAGCAACCACTCCATTAGAGGTGGAAGGGTTCAAGTGTCACCCAGTTCAAGTCCATCTTTCAGTTCAGCATCAGGGGCACTAGGATCCCAGGGAATGCCTTCCTCCCACTAAAGCCTCTGCTGGAAGTATGAAGGCAGAGGACTACAGATAACAATATGCTGTAGAAGCAACTGAAGAAGGAAGTTAAAGATTTGGTGAGACTTTGTCCTCCTGTGTTAATGATGGTGTGATCCAAAGTTCCCCTGCTATTTCACTATCTGACAGGCCTTACCTCACTTTTTTTCTCGACCTGCCATGTGTCCTTGGTCTCTTCTTTTCTTGAGCATGTTTTCTTTTTGTTTGTCATTACCACAAAAATAAATAGAGAAAAAAGAAAAACAGAAAGAAGAAATACCACCTGATGTTTGCTACTGCTGCTAACTCTGCTTACATACTGCAGGCTTTTCCTCTCCTTTGTATTGTCTCCTTGGACTGTAAACTCTGACTACTGCTTTTAGCTAAACACTATACAAATAGTGGAGACCCAATCATGGTTTATCCTCAGGCAGTACCATAATAAGAAAGGCATTTCAGCTTAGTACAATATCTTAAAGATGTGCCTGTCCTTAATGAGAGATTGGTTTTGCTCCTTCCAATACAATCAAAACAGAGACCAGAATAATCTTCATGAATAATCCTCTAGCACAATCCTTCTAGTCCATTGCCTTCTGCAGCCTATCAGATACTTCTTTTCCTTACAAAATGTACCTGCTTAGCAACAGCTAAAATATTAACATGAAAATGAGCAAAAAGAGTTATTCTTGTGGGCAATTTGTGTCCTTGCAGGACTGGTGACAAAAATGATAAAAGAAACACAGTAAACACATACATTTATGTTTAAAAAAACATTCAGGAATTGTTAAAAACCATAATCCTGCAAATTTAGAAAGTGGCTTTCTGGAGACCATGCAGTTCATTTTTCTGTTTCTTGTTTTGTTTTTCTTCTTGCTTGTTAACATCCACTTTTCTGTCTTTATATGGGACTCTACTTCCATACAGTAACCTCAGCCTTTGCTGGAGTTTTAGATGGGTGGTGAGATGTCAGAGAAGATTTTGCTTGCTTGATGGCAAAATCTCTTGTTTACACCAGCTGTTGCCCTGCTCTTCTGCTGACTGTAAATTGTTTGTGGAAAGCTTTAGCCTGGGCAATATAATAAACAAAAACATTTAGTAATGGTTGTATAGTCACCTAAAAGGAAAGGGAATTTAAGTGTGGATGATTTTTACGACTGAAATCAATGTAACTCTGGTATCTTCCTTTATTAGGTGGAGATATGAAACATCTCAACCTACTGTAAACACCCACACTGTAGATATCTCCTTTGAGCAAATGAGGCTACTCCTTTTATAGTCAATGGAACTGCCCCATTTTTAGATATTTCCTTTCAGATGTGAGAGATTACACCCTGTACGTGTCTGTTTCTCCCTCTTGACTCTAAAGGCCACCTATACTATGAGCTCAGATGGGGATGTTTACAATATAGATACTTCTGTTTGGTCAACTGAGTCCTTTTTAGTATTGGTTCTGTAAGGAGTGAAGAAAATGCATTTTCTGAAAGGCTTCACTCAATGTACACCAATTGCTCCTTCTGTGCATGCCAGGCTTGGACCAGAGCTGGATCAGGGCTTCTGAGATAAGGCAAAACTTAAAATTGCTGTGAATGGGAAGGACAGTCAGACAAAGGTCTGCAGCAGAAGAAGGAACAAGGCAAGGACAGGATATTTAGAGAACTGAGCTTAACGGTGCCACCATCTCCCTCCTTTCAGCTGTTATTGTCAAATCACATGCTCTGGCACTTCCCTTGGCTCTAGCAGGCAGCCTGGTCTCCAGCCCTCTGGCACAAGGAAGCAATGCTCGGAGCCTGTGGCCTTTCTAACAGCCGTGCTGATTGCTGCTTCTGGTGTCTCTGATATGAGCTAGCTTTGGCCTGAGAAGACAAAAAGTGTGCTCCCAGACCAGGTATTCTGAGGGATAAGTCTTCATTCATCTGCCTAGCTGCAGTTTTTCTTTGCCACTTATTTGAGAGACTGTGATAAGTGGTAATTGGTACAAGATGGCACAGGCAGGCATCTGCCTCCCTTAGTAAAGAAGGGGATGAAATGTTATGAAGGAATTTGCTTCCCTTCAGGAGCTGAATTCTATTTCCAGGCCTTGCTGTCATGTAAACAACTAATCTCAGGAGGTGGGACATGGCTCAGGGGTTATGGGAACAGTTAATTCCTGACTGCCACTTGTTCCTTGTGAAGAGTAAATCCTTCATGGTCCTCTCTATCCCTCAGAGATACCTGAACCTAATATAATGATGAACATGGAGTACTAAATCCTTTATTTTTGAGGTGTAGATTACACAAAACCAATGCAGGAGGGGAATAATTACTATTTTGTGTGTTTGTGACACAAAAATCACTATGGTAGTTTTGATGGGAATTAAATGATGGGTCTAATTCACAGAATAGTATAATAGTAGCAGAGGAGATAAAAAGGCCCAAAATATTTGTTTCAATATTTAAAGAATGATATATACCACCTTTCTAGTCTGAAGAGGTTTTATGTTTTGCAGTTAATTTATTATAAACATTTTTTTTTCTCAAAGAAAAGAGATTCCCCAAACAGAAATGCAAACAATATATTTCGTTTCCCAACCAGTTTGAACCAATATTTTTCACCAAACTTTAAAGGCTGGTGAAAATTGATAGATTCATAAAATTGTACTTAGAAAAACTAGAGACAGATGAGAGAAACACTTTTTTTTCCCCAGGCTCCTTGGAGACGAGTGAGGCTGCTAGTAGCTTGCTTTAATGCAGAGCTGGAAGAGGGCTCTGCCTTCCCACACACTAGAGCTCTATTTATCTGAATGTATTCCTATTACTTTGCATTGGAAACGATTATTTTGCACCTACAGTGTTCTGTGACACACCATTACATCACATTAGCCTTGTGTTTGACATCAAACTGATGCAATGGGATACACTGGGAGTTTTATCAGAGCTGTTTTAATTGGGCTAGATATTTTATTCACTTGGTGACTATTTGCTTTGAGTTACCTGCAGAAAGGGCATAAAGAACAAGCACCTAAATGCTCCCAACTAAAGGTCAGATGGGGTATCCTGCACTCTGCTGATTAATTACAGAATATTTAGATCATTTGGCTAATCTATTGAATGCATATCACATAGTTAATGAAAGATTTCAAAGCTGCAGGCAGGTTTAAGAAATGGATCCTCATGTACAGCACATATTCTTCCTTTCTCACTGCAGAGATGCAGCATCCATAGGTGTTAAGTTTGAACTTGGAGAGGCTCAAATGGCAAGGTTACCCTGTCAAACTCTGCTTGCTGGTTATTTTCTGCCTATTTGAGAAGTCACACACAGGAAGGTGAACAGGTATTCTGGCTTCTCCATAGAGCAGAGACTGATTCCTGAGGAAAGGGGCTTGTTTCCTTCTCTAGAGTGCTGCAGGCCCCAGTGAATCAGGCTCTCCCCTTGCTTTGCTGCTCTGGGTAAAATTTTAATGAGGTAAAGGAATGGTAATTCTTGCCCAAGTTCTGGGAGGTGCTAGAGATTGTGCACATCTGTTTGGTGTCCCCCCCTTTTTTTTTTCTCATATGCAGTGATGTACAATGAATTGTGAACTATGGTTGAAAAGTCAGCATTTTCATTAGTACTTATTGTTATGGCTTGAGTAGCTCATTCCATTTTCATAGTAGTTTTTCTCAGCAGCAATTAAAGGTATCAGTTAACTTCTAAAATGACCAGGAGGTGTTTGTGGTATTCTTTTTTCCTTTTTTTCCCCCCATAAGTCAGCAAAATCATAACTAGATAGATCTCATTTTAGCCTTCTCAGCCCATCTGCCTTTCTCCCTTATAATTTCTAATGTGTTTTTCACCTTATTGAGTTTCTTTGAGACAGTGGAGGAAAGCCTTCTCTTTTTTTCCCCCCCTTTTTTAAGGAAAAGATCCAGGAACATGAAATGGAATCTTCACTGAGCCTCACCTCATTGGCTTTCTGTGATCTGACTCATTGTTAGGTCTGGGCTAGAAGCCTTAGCCTTGTAGCAAAACTCTTTGTGAGGGCTTAGCAGACAAAGAGGTGAAAAGCAAATTAGAAATGGTAAGGGAGAAAGGCAGATGGGCTGAAAAGGGTAAAATGAGATCTATTTACTTAGGATTTCGCTGATTGGGCAACTCCTTGCTCACAGATTGCTTGTGGAAAGAAATGACTTGAATGGTGTGACATACCATCACCAACAAATTAAAAATCAGTAGAAACTCCTCTGGGATGCAGCCAGGAGACTCCAGAGCAGCATTCCTCTCCACATCTCTCTCACATCATTGTTGTGCAGCTGTTATCTCTGCTCGGGAGCACTGGAGGTCATCCTGCCCTCGGCTCCCTTGGTGGGAGGAATTGTGAGTGCTCTCCCTATCTGACTCAGCCAAAGTCAGCTAGGATAGCTAATATCCATCTACTCCTGCTTTTTAAAACTGGTTCTGGCTGAAGCAGATTAAAGACCATTTATATTATCCTTCTGTCTACTGACCTCCAACGTGAGGGTGGGTAGGGGGTAGGAGGAACAAACATCTGAGTTGGGAGTGATAGTGTCTTAACCCCTCCAGTCACTTTAGGAGTATCTGGCCAGTGTCTGGGGGCTAGATAGCAAAAAGCAGCATACATATCTTTCCCTTGTTTAAAAAATTCTTGTATGTGGTCAGGACCTGAGTTTTATATCTCCTCTGAAAGATAACACCTCCAGGAGAGCATCTTGGGAGAGCAATTTAGTACTGAGTCAGAGGGAAGAGAATGAGTCACTGCAGCTCTGAGATTTTTCTTGGAAGTTTCTCACTAAAACATTGACCCAGCCTGACACAGTTTAGTAGATGACATCAGAGTGGATAAAGGCTAGGAAACTGACTTGAAAAGAATGGGTAATTTTTTGTGAGGCAATGAAAAACTACATAATTGGGGTGTGCTCATCATGCATTTACCATAGAGCCAAAGTAAACAACAACAGCAAAAAAAAAAAATCAGAAGGGAAGACTGTCTAACCAGAAATCTTGAGCTGTTAAGCAGGATACAGCATGTGTCACATTGTCACATTACAGACTGTTCCTTCCTTCAGCAATGGCACACAAAGTGAACTCATTATAATTGAATCGTATTTGGCTAGAAAAAGTGCTAGTCCTTTTGTTTTTTAATCTTACTATACAACTACCTGATTTTTGCAATAAAGCTGCCTGCAATCCTGTGAAGGATCCCCTCGTCAACAGCAAGACATCAGTGGCAGTGCCTGGTTGTCACTGTGGAGTGGTGCTCTGGTGATTATCAGTGAATTGACAATGATTAGTGACTCACTGTTGCTCATTCTTAATCCAGCCCACTCCACCACTGCTTGTACTGCCTTGTGGGAAGCAAATCTAAGCACATGCACAGGAACAAGCCTCAGTGTTATTTTGCTGGCAGCCTTTCAGAAACCTCCTTTGCACTGTAACTGCTTGTCTGCTACCCACAGAGTTTTCTATCCAGCTAAAGATTTTCTTCCAGCCCTATGGAGACTTCAGAGGGTATACATTCTACTTTAATGCTGAATGGTTATTTGAGCCAGTGATGTATGAGATGTACAAGTATGTGATACAATGCTAACACATATATGAATGAAAAATGGACCTGCTGGCAAGAATCACTGCAGTCAGGAACTGAGGAACATCCCTGTGCTGAAGAGATCACCTTCCATGGGCTATGGTGGTACCTGCATTGGGATCCTTAAGAAAGGACCCCAAACCAGAAAGGTTTATTTAAGCTTCTTTCCTTGAAGCAGAACTTAACCAGTCTGTAGGCCAGGAGTCTCCTCACCAGGTATCACAATCACATGGAATGAAAGGAGGAGAGTAGAAGGGCAGGTCAGAAACTGAGGGGAGTTCAGCTGTACAAGCAGGAGTTTTAACAATCTGAGCTGGTCAAGCTGGAAATGAACCTGAATGGAATTACCTGAGACCCACTGTGGCTGTCTCAGTTCTTTTAAAATGCTGTAAAGTCTGTCCCTTTTCTGCTATCTCCTTCTGCCTCTGTCATAGTAACATATTTCCTCCATGAAGCTGGCCAATAAAACCTTAGCTCTGCCTGTGATTAAGCACACAAGGTGTAAGCAAAAAGAAGCCAAAAGTATTTTCAACCTGCTGTTCTTTAAAAGCTGGAGGGAAGCAATAGATGCCTGTACAAATAGCAACCTTTCTAATGTAGCCCTCACATTTGAAGCAATAATTCTCAGAAACTAAACTGAAAAGACATGGTTAACATCTATATGCTCAGCAGCATTATTCCTGGAAAGAAAGAGCATTTCTGATACCTGAATGAATTTATAAAGCCAATCAAAATGTTCTGTGATCACTTTGAGAAAAAGGGGTAGGTCTGCTTGGGTCCCTAGCCTTTGGCTTTGGTCTTTGCTCTCTAAATCTAAGAGTAGATTTGGATTGGATATTAAGAAAAAGTTCCTCCCCACGAGGGTGGTGGAACACAGGAACAGGTTGCCCAGGGGGTGGTTGAGTTCCCATCCCTGGAGGCATTCAAGGTGAGGCTTGCCAGGGCTCTGGGCAAGCTGATCTAGTTGGGGATGTCCCTGCCCAGTGCAGGGGGGTTGGACTAGATGGCCTCCAGAGGTCCCTTCCAACCCAAACCATTCCATGATTCTATGATTCTTCATGCCAAACACATAGATTGTCACATTGCTTTGAGCTGTTTCTGGCAAACCAGGCAACTTCTGCTTACCCCAGCTATACATGTTGAACAAACATGAAGTTGTTTACATGTAATGTTTTGACGGATGGAATGAAAGCTGGCATTTCAAGGAACATTTCAAGTGTTTGCATCCAAGGTTCTTGGCACACTGGTGAATCCTGAAAAAAAAATAATATTTATGCCTCCATGATATGGAAAACTTCAGCTATATTTAATAGGTGGCTACAGATAATGTGGTACCCACACAGCTACCTTCCATGCCCTCTATCCAGGTGTTCAGACACATACTTATCTGGGAAACACATCCCCTTTACAGTGCAAGGCATCAGCCTATGCCTGAGGGAAGCCACACTTGCTAGTCTGAGAAGCAAATCTCTGATTCTAAAGAGAAAAGGATACCTCCCAAAAGTCATTTCTCTGGTGTCTGTATTTAGGTTTAGATTTTCTGTGGTTATCATTAGTGTTAAAAGGGATCCCCTTACCCTCTGTCCTTTAACCGAAATCTTTGTCCACATGTCTTGTAGGCAAAAGACAACTGAGATTTTTATGCGTACTAATTTCTCAAGCCTTCATACTTCTGTTTCAGGAGAGAAATGGATTGTTCAAATTTCCTGTCAAATGAGGCATGAGATTACATGGGACTGGGCTGTGTTCCTTGCCTTGTGACTTGCCTCTTTGGTCTACATAGCATGGGATGTGACTCAGGGACTATCCCCTGTGTATGGATCCTTTCTGCTTAGCAAATCCTTGGGCTATTGCATAGTGCTGCAGTCTTCTGCTCAGTAACTCTAGCAGCTGGTCAGCAAACCAAAGACAAGGCTGATCAGTAGCAGCACAGAGTGCTGGAGTGGGACAGGGACCTTGACTTTTTGTTGCATAAATGGGGCAGAACAGGTGATGTTGCTAGGCAGGAGTCAGTCACAAAACCTGGACAGTGTGTGAGATGTCATGGGTCTGATGAAGAGAATCACTGCTTACCACCAGTATCTGCTCTGTAGTTCTTCATTAGCAGCTGCAGAAACGGAGAAGTCTCAGGCTCCTGCTTTTGTCATCACTTTCAGGTTTCCTAGCACCAGGTTCCTCCAACTAGTGTTCCAAGGACGTGTGCTGTGCCTGTGCTCCTCACGTGTGCTAGGACAGGCTCTCCTGCTGCAGTTGGAACTGAAGGACAAAATGCCCATTGAAGCTAATGAGAACATGGGTGAGCCCACTTCCCATATGGTGCCTGCCAACCACATGCTTAAGAAACATCTGATATATTTTTATTCTGATCATGAGTTTGATATAAAGATTGAGACTTGTAAATCCTGAGACTGTAGACCTTAAGAAGTTCCCAAGTTTTGTACAAATATCCAGCTTTGTTCTTTTGTGAGAGAACCACATGCCAGCATGAGAACTCATATGATTTTGGGTGCAAAAGCCATCTGCTTTAAAGTACACTTACAGCATTCTGCAGCAAACCCTGTGACTCTTGTCAGTGCAGTATCTGTTTACACAGACCTGAAATGGCAGGCCATTCTGAATTTCTGATGAAAAATTGAGAAATAATGTGTCTGATCCTTGTAATTCTTGCATTTCTGTGGCTTTTGTGTGTCTTTAGGATACCTGCCACCATGGCAGCTTAGTCATTGTGAAGCTGTAATGCTGTTGTCTTTGTTGTACAATAAATTTGCCCTTCTTGTTTGAAACATAAACAGAGAAACTTTTATATAAGACCTTAGCCCAGAACGTCACCTTTACAGTTAAAATACTTCTTCTACTAAAGCTGCTATAACATAAAGTCATTGGAATGCTATTAGAACTTGATATCTGTTCTCCCCTGTTTAATATCTTGTTAGGTGCTTCATTTCAATTTAAATAGGTCCCTGAACTTCAGGTAGATGACCAAAATTTTAATATGACATTATAGTGGACAGGATTTATCTGTTATTAAACAAGCTTACTCTTTTATGTCACCTTGACTTTGAGCAAATGTATCATAACTGAAGTTGTTCAGAGTACAATGGAGCATAAAAGAAAAATTATTCTGAACAAGGAAGAGGCATGGGCTGACTTTCATGCTTCCTAAGGACAGAGGCTCAAGGGAAGTGTGGAACATCATCTTTGATGGTTTGCTTTTAGTCTATTGGAGTTGTCTGGAGAGTCTTCCAAGACTCATGGATTCCACTAGAGTGGGACTGGACATAAACAGTGTATGGCTCAGGAAAGAACCAAAACCCAAAGATACCTTCCCAAAGCTTATGTCTGTTGTAGTGAATTGCTGACAGTGTCACCAAAGCAGAGACCATCTTGGGTCTTCTTATGTTAACAGTAAGAGATTCAGGATCATTTTTTTCTTGTTTTACTGTTTCAGAATTACTATGCTTCCTGTATCAATCCTATTTTGTACACTAATTTGTGAGCAATAAAGGGCTGATTGAGGAAAGGAACAGAAGTACACAGCAGCTATCTTATTTGTAAGAAACCAGAGTGAATTTAATAGAATTTATTCCATTCAGGATAAAAATCAATATCTATTTCAAATGGGTAAGAACCTATCTTGAGTGGACAAAAATCTTTGTTTACTTCCACTGCACCCTGAGTGTTTTCCTACTCTACTGCCTCAAGCTCATTCTTCACAGTTAATAATAAACATCATTGACTAAATGATGACTGCAGTTCCTCTGCTGGAATCACAAGTGATCGCTTATGTTACAGCCAGGGCTGTTCTTCCTTCAGTGCACTCATTCACAGGGCACTCTGCATTGCTAAACCCTCTGCTTGATCTCCAGCTTCAACTACCATCAAACTCACTCAAAGTAAAGCCATAAACATTTTCCAAATAGTTGTGAAACACCTAATAAACCTGTGTGTTCTCCTCCTGCTTCAGTTAGTCACTGCCTATTTACCATAAGGAAAAAAAAGAAGGACTTTGACCTCTAGAATAGAATTTCAGGGGCGATCTCATCCAGAACATCTGAAAAATGTGTCACCTCAAGCCACTAACCAATTTAACCTTTACTGTGTTTCATACTTTGGAGGGAAAACAATTCCCTCTCACTGTATCCTAAGGGGACTGGAGAGATACTGATATCACTTACAGTGTATTCTGGCAGATAAGGTTTCATTTTCATCTTTGGCATTCAGAGCCGTCAAGTCTAATGACAATGTATATAAAAGGTGACCTCTTCTGTGTTAATTTCTAAAACGCTAATTTGGTAATGAAAAAAATGAGTGATGGTAAGCTTCTGAACATGGTTTGTTTGGCTACTGTTAGATTAAAAAAGGTTGGCTTGGCTTCTTCATAAATAGGTGGCAGAGTTAAGTCTTGGAATGTTAACTAAAATAGTTGTTAGTAATCTGAGAAAGTCTGAAGGTTGTTTGAAAGACTTGTGCATTCTTTTTTTCAAAATGAGTTGGAAGAAACTCCTCACATGCTGTATGTTTGTCCTCCAGGTAGTATAAAAAGTCTGTAAATCCTGAAATAGTATGAAGTGTTTCTCAGGGCTATGGTTACAAAGCATCCATTTTAAAAGTTAATGTTAATCAAGACTCAGTTATGAGTGAGAGAAAAAAAGCTCATGAACAACCACTCAGTAGATGTCCTTAATCTAGATAACTTGCATCCTGCTTCTATTCCAGTGGGGAAAATCCCCTATTTTTGGGTTGCGCTCTACTTTCAGGTGCTCTAAGAAATAGTTTTCCACCATGGCAATAAACTCTCCATGATAAATGCAATAGAAAAATGCTTCAGTTCCAAATATGTATCTTCCTAGAGGTGCCAGTCACACACCAGCCGTGTAACCTAAGCTAGTGGCATGCTGTGGAGCAGATGGAGTTGCTTGAGGAAGCCACACACTGGTTGTGTAACACCTTGAGCTCAGCCCTCTGAGGCCATGCCTACCTGCACTCCTGAAATACTGTGCATTGTGTGCCTGTCTTGAGTAACTAATTAATGAAGGCTGAAATAATTAATGATGAATGTAACAGAAGCACAGAGTAGGTACTGAGGTTAACAAATTTATTTTATTTCTCGCCATTGTTATCTGTTCATCTCTGACATTAATTGAGCAAACCTCCAAATTAAGAATTGGGTAAGTATAACCTAAACCCTATGAGTCCTGCAATAATTCCAACTACATTTTGGACAATGTGAAAGATGTGTGGCAAGTTAAGTGAGAGTGTTGCAGATAATACCAGAAGATCCATTCCCTGGAAATAATTGCATCTTTATGACTCCCTATTACTAACCAGCAATACTATCTAAAGAACAGGAAAACGATTTTGTTGTTTTAGTTCAGTCTGGATGATGATGTTATTCTTGTCAAAGTGAACGTGAACAAATCCAAATGGAAGGTGGACTTCAGCATGACTTCAGTTCCTGCTCAAGTGATGATAGAAGGTGTTTAGGATACCTCTGGAAATACTTAGCAGCTTGGTGAACCAAGTTCAGAAGCTGCAGGAAAGGGAATCATTCTTATCTCCACTTTTAAAAAAAATTAGAGAAAAGCAACTCTTTCTTGTTATTAAAAACAAATTCCCCAAGAGCATCTGGACTTTCCAAATGTTTAGCATGTGGATGACTCACCACTTTTATGTTAAGATACCATGCTGTTATTTGAAAACCAAAATATCAGCTTTGACATTTTTATATGTTGCACAGAGATCCATAGTCTTTCTCATTATTATATATTATTTCAGCTTTTAAAAAAATCTAAAAAGGTGCTTGGATTAAGCATGATGTTGATTTTGAATCTAGGATGGTCTCTTCTAAAAAATTTTCTCTGACAAACCATTCAGCAGAGGAATTATATTTTAAAAAGCCTTTATTTTCCTTGTTTGGCCAGACTGTGATATTAGCTGCATTGTAGTTATTGCAGAATTTGAAATAGGAAGAAAAAAGTTATCCTTTTTCCAGCTAGCTCATGACTCAGAATGTGCCAGAGGCTGTCCTGAACTGGGCCAATTAAGATGGTCTTTCCAGGACTTCTCACTGGGTCTTGTTAGAAGACAATTCAACATGCAGCTTCCCTACCACTTCTTGTCAAGAGGCCTTAACTTGCTCAGAAATATCATTTCTAAAGGGATGGGAAGGAAGGGAAGATTTAAAACACCTTTATATATATACAGTTTTCTTTCTTTTGAGAGCTTTCACCCATAAAAGTTTAAAGGAGAGCTGGGGCTTTTTTTTTTCTGGTGGTTTAAGGGAGAGCTGTGGCTTTGTACATCAAGAGAAGCAAAACACCCTCCTGAAAGAATTGACACCTGCAAGACTTCTGTGACTACAGATAATTTTCATGCATAAGGAATTATAGATGCACAAGGACTATATACTTAAACTTTCAGTGTGGTCATGCAAGTTATCACTTGGAATAATATAAAGTATGAGTATTCTTGAATGGCCACGACTAGGAAGGACAAAGTAGTCTAAGCCCAGGAAGGAAAACTACATTCCCTAGATGCATATATTGCTTGTGCTAAGCAAAGAATGAACTTGTTATTTTTGTTGCAGTGAAGCATGGATCTTCTTTTTATTTTCTTTTCAGATAAAGAAAAAATTAGTCCCCAGAGACTCCCAGACCTTCAGCACAGGGTGATCTTTTTGTTGTTATAATAGAAAGAGCAGGGCTGAAGTATCTTCTGTAACAACATGTGGGGATCTTTTGGTTAACTCAGGCTGACATCTAGATGATCTCAGGATCAAGAAAAAAAATGGGTATGTAAGGCTTCCTTATCTCCACAATTTAGTGTTAAGATTGTGTTATAAAATGTGTGCATATAACCCAACTCTAGAAAGAATGTTTTCCAGTGTATGGAAACTTACATCATAAATGCAGAAATTTAGGTCTCTGTGTAGGTACTCTATAAAATAGGAAACTCTGGACTTGTTGTACACTATTTTTCATAATAAATGGAATCTTTCTTTAGCATATATGCTCATTAGTTTTACATTTCCCTGTGTTTCCTCTAAGTAGAAGAAAGGTTATATTTTACTGTAGCTGTATCTAATAGAAATATCAAATGATTTCTATTTCTTTCATTAAGACCTGTGATTATAGTGGAATGGTTGAAGAGTATGGAGCCTGTCAAGCAGCTACTGAACTATATTTCTTGTCCCCTTGATCTTACACACCTGAACAAAAGTGTCTGCAGGTCTGAATAAAACAGATATGGATAGGAGAAAAGACCAACCTCTTGTCAAAAAGCTACACTATTTGCTGATAATGTCCTATCAAAGCAAGCTAGAACTTTTTAGCTACACTTCAATCTGATGGATGGACTGGATATGGAGATATAATTATTGCTAACTTCATAATCCCCCTGTATGTGGCAATTTCTATTTTTCTATGGCTCTGTAAATAAGATAATTGAATAAGAGAGGGACAACAGTAGCTCTCCTGGGGAACAGATGGCATTTCATGAGACCTGAAAATCCCTTTCCCTTGCCTATTTCTATGCCTGCTATCCATTGCAGGCCATTAGGTGTACAGTTGCCTCTCAGTAGCTAATGAGACTTAAATAAACACACTCAGAGAGGAACACAGCCTCTACAGGTTAATAAATGATGCTGATTCTTGTCATGATTACGCTGGTGTAAATCTGGAACATCACCACTGCTTACAGTTGAGTTATTCTAGATTTGTATCAGAGCTGAATTTAGCCCATAGATTTAATTTATTTTTAACCCATTGAAATTTAATCACTGTAATTTTAGTCCTTTTAAAAATCCAAATATAGAGATGTTTTAGCAGATCAAATTGTGTACCTAACTTTTTAATATCTCTTTGCATATTAGAACTCTAGCTTTATATTTATCTTTTTTAAACATTACTTGATAACATTGTGCTGATAACTGATAGGATAACATTACATATTACTATTAAATCAATGTTTCTCTTCTTAGAGAAGGCCTTTAACTCTGTCCTTGAATTTTGGTACTTTTGGCTGCCAGTAACATGCAGCCCAAGTTTTTAAACCTAGTTTGACATCTAGTTTATGATTAAAATAAGGTGATTTGATGGATGGAAGAAATGCAGAGCATCTTAAATTTGTCAGAGGAACAAAGTATGGTTTTGTCCCATAAAACAAGTAATACCATACATACTATGATCAAATCACCAGTGTTATAATGAACAAATTATCATAGAATCACAGAATGGCCCAGGTTGGAAGGGACCTTAAAGATCATCTAGTTCCAACTCCCCTGCCATGGGCAGGGATGCCACACACTAGGCCAGGTTGCCCAGGGCCACATCCAGCCTGGCCTTGAACACTGCCAGGGATGGGGCAGCCACAACCTCTCTGGGCAACCTGTGCCAGTGCCTAACCACCCTCTGGGGAAAGAACTTCCTTCTAATCTCCAAGTTGTTCAGAATCTGCCAAAAATCAAAGGTGAGTCCATGAAAAAAAGACATTAAGAGAGGACGTGCAGTCAGTCAGCTCACAGGCAACACAAACCTTTGAGTCAAGCAGCTTTCTACCACAGTATTCCTTTTAGGTCAAAATATTAGTAAATGACAACACTCTTCACAAAAATTTATAGCTTTCTTTTACATTATTCCTAGCTCAGTTATGAGTACCAATAATTATATACAATATAAAGAAGGAAATTTCTATATGTTTTAATTCTAACTTGGAGATGCCAAACATCCATGAGATATCACAAATTTAACCTTGTTTGAAGCTGATTCAGCTCAGTAACATTTCTGGGAAGTGTCATAATTTGTTGAAAAAGGGGAATGTGATTTGATGTAGTAAAGGTATGAAGGAACAGGAATCTTGGATTGTGAGAGTCTTGAGAACATAAAATATGGAGGTATTCCAAGATCACTTTAGGTTAAATTCAATTGTCAGTCTTGATGAAGCAATGATCTTCAGTAGTAATGAGGACAGAAATCACAGACTCACAGAATTGTTAAGGTTGGAAGAGAACTCTAAGGTCATCAAGTCCAACCATCTACCTATCACCACCATGCTCACTAAACCATGTCCCTAAGTACCACATCTATATGTTTTTTAATAGTTACCCATATCTTCTTGTTATAATGTGAAGAAAATGTGTGTGGGAAGGAGGAGGGGGAAGAAGATATAAAAACCTGTGCAACAGAAGCCATTTAAAAGACAAAATTTGCCAACTATCGTTACCATAGTTACCTTGCATTATAATTATAGAGGAAAGATCTGTGATGGTCTTATTTAACCATGTGTAGGATGTATTGGTGATTGGATGATGAACCCTGTTCTTTGAAAATGAGACGAGACATACCCTCTCTCGGCATATCAGACTTGTGGAAATGAATTAAAAGACTCATTACAAAAGTCAACCTGTCAGGGAAATAATGATGAATTATGTTTATTTCAAGGCATCTGGTCAGATTTCCTGGAGATGTATGACTGAAAATTTCTTAAGAACATGAAAAAAAACCTTAGCTGAGTGCTTAAGTGTTAATTTTCAAACGTACTAAGTCAGGTTTGTTTGTTCCAAGAGAGCTGATACACACTCCTACCAAAGGATTCAAGTACGCTGACAAGTCTAGATTAACTTTGATTAACTATGCTACATATATAACATAAGACTCTGTCAATGTTATATATGTAAGCCTCCACTGTTCTTTGTTCTTTTGATTTGTAAACTGTTCATTACTGAGACACACATGCTCTCTTCCTATAGCTTATCACTTTGGAGACTTTTTTGATTTGTTCGTCTTGGGGAAAAAAAATAAAAAGACTTGAGGATTTTCAGAGTTAATAGTGTAGGAGAGCACATGTTCTCCAACTACTTCTCCTTGCAAATCGTACTGGTCCAGAACTGATTCATAGACTCATAGATTCATAGAATGGCCCAGGCTGGAAGGGACCTTAAAGATCATCTAGTTCCAACCTCCCCGCACTGAGCAGGGATGCCAATCACTAGACCAGGTTGCCCAGGGCCACATCCAGCCTGGCCTTGAACACTGCCAGGGATGGGGCATCCACAGCCTCTCTGGGCAACCTGTGCCAGTGCCTAACCACCCTCTGGTGTGAGGCTTGGAAGATGCAGAAGTTCTGGCATTGCCATACCCAATTACCTCCCAATTCTCCTTTCGAATCTCATGCTTGGTACAACCTATGGACTACTTGTAGATCATTTATCTTGCCATTGTTTTACCATTTTTTACATGTCAGAAAAAGTCTGAGAAACAATCCATTTTGCTTGCATTGTTTATTTTCTGGTCTGTCACTAACCCAGAGATATCAATCATTCAGATAGTCCTACTTGTAAGAGAGATTTTTTTAGCTAGTGTAAACTGGAGTCACTCTTGTGACTCTGTTGGGCTGTGCCAGTCTAAGTATAGTGATATGTATTGACCTCTAATTTGCTTGCTTTCTGTATACTGAACACTCACTCATCCTACACCTAGAATGAAGGATGGAAGTGGGAAGGAACTACTAAGTCTGGCATTTTTCTGACTGTGCAAAACAATTCTTTTTTTTCTCACATACAGTTACGTTCAAGAAACCAGTAAAGTCTCCAGAGTATGTTTCAGGTCAGCATTTTAATCTTTTTTTCTTTACAATGAAGGGATTAATTATAAAGGTGCAATATTTTATGGCAGTGGAAAAAATAGCTTGATGGGGTTCACATTGCCTCATTAGTCTCTGTAACATGATTAAACAATTCAGAGAAGCAAACCATGACAACCTTACTGTACTTGCTGAATCCTATTCCTTCTTTACAGGGTGGCATTGATTGATTATCTAAGGACTGGAAAGACCCAAATATTCCATACTTACTGCATGCCCATGCAGTCTGCAGAATCTCTAAAGCCACCTGATACTATTTCTGCAATCTTCTGCAAAGCTTAACAGGCTGAATATGCAAAAAAGATCTGTTAGTTAATTTTCAGTGGGGGAGGCTGGAGCTTTTGACTGATATCCCCCACACATGAATGACTAAATTTAAGCCTGTTAAGCCTTCTCTCTAGGTATCAGCCATGATTGGATACAGAGGGTTGGAAAACATTTATTTTCTCATTCTGAGTAGCCTCCACTTTACACAACAGAAGTGGTTAAGATTCTTCCAGGCTAAGAAAAGAGTGTAAGGCTATTTGGATGTAACTATGAGTTGTCTTCATTTTGAAGTGGGCTTTCCTTTTTTATCCATAATGCAGTAATGAACATGAATGATTTATTCTCATTGTAAAGCCAGATATTAAATTGTTTCACAAGCAAATTGTTTATGCAAGTGAACTAATAGGCCCTTAAGCTCATTTTGCACGTATATTCAGTGCCTGGCATTAACATACTAACATGGCCTAAACATTGTGGTTTCAGCCATTGGGATGTATGGAGGTTCATGCACAAAGTTACAGGCCCAAAAGCTCACAGTGATGAACCAAACCTCACTGTTCTGATTTTAAGGATCAGAACTTTTATTTTTACAAGGATCTTTACCAAATGCATGTTCTGGATTTAAGCCAGCAGTCCTGAAATGGATGAGAAAATCTTAGTAACTCATTGATCCACTTTATGTGGATTACTTTACAGACCAGAATCTTAAAGTTGAAACTTTTCTGTGGGACTAATAACAGTGTCTAATTATCTAAGGAAAGAGTGTTCATTCAGGTGAGTGGATGTCAAATATCTGGCACCTGGAATCTCAGTAAGACTTTTTTTCCACTTCTTTGTCTTTTATTTTCTCCTGCATCTGCTGATTTAAATATTCAAGCCCAAGCTGAGAGTGGGAGCACATTATTGTGGGCTACTGGGATTTAGTTTGAAATTGTCAATCAGCCTACAGTCAGTGTACAGTGAGGGACAAATACTGCCACAACCTGAAAAAAAACCCCCACTCATTACTGTTGATAGAAAATGAATTTATACTGAATAATCCTAAATTAAATGTTAATGGTTCACAGATTAAATGTTGGTTCATGCTGACTTCCTCACAGAGTTCTGCAGTAGCTTAAGCAGAAGTACACATGGTGTATAAGTAAAAATGATTTCCCATAAACTCTTTTTTTCTTATGGTTTTCTCAATGTCAGTAGCAAGTTTCCTGCAGTGAATTAAAAAAAAAAAAAGGTAATTTTCTTTTTGCTTTCTCTGTATCCTTTGTGCAACAGGATTTAGGCTTAACACTCCAAAGCTGCTACTCATGTAAGACAGGTATATCTGCTCATGCTCAGTCTGCTTTAAACTAAATGAACTCAACTTTCAGAAACTGCCTGAAGAAAACAGGACAAATGCACACACATCCAGTAACTCTATGTCAGCATCACCTCTGGAAGAAATACACATGATAAAAGAAAGTGTATAGGATACAAAGCATTGGTGATAGGAAGATTCTCATTGAAGAGCAATGCCACTGTTAAGTTGTTGAGAATTGGGTAGAATATTGCCTTCTCTATTTTGCCAAGTAAAGCTTCAAAAAATAATTAACATATATTCCTTCAGTACAGTTGTTAGTAATACATGAAATAGAACATTCTCATACATATGTGTGAATAGTCAATATTTCTCCCCTCAAAAATAAGCTTAATTTTGACTTCTATTGAGGATAGTAGCCTTAAGCACTTACTCACACATTAAAAACAATAAAATACCTTAATCCCTAATGACCTCCAAAATACTTTGTTTAGAAAACACAATTTGCTACTATTTACTGAATTACTTAATGCCCTGCTAGTAAAGCAAAATATCCCATTGCAACTACTAGAAACCAGACAACACTTGTAACATCAGTCTGAAAAGTCTGAGCAGATGTGAGGGCAATGAGCAATTAGTAATGCACAGTCTGACATACCACATCCCTCTTCTGGAAGATAATACTGCTAATATGCAGTGAACTCTACCAGAAGCAACCACTCAGAAAGCCTAACAGAAGAGAAGCAATTGCTAATGATAAAGGTAGAGCAGCACTGTCAATCCAGGTATAACTGAGGGGTGGTCTCTGGATTTATGTGTCACTGTGTGAAGCTATGGAAGCTCTGCTTTCAGAGGTTGTTTCATCAAGGTTAATTTCTTGTGCAGTTTAGTCTTTTTTTGGTTCAATTATTATTGGACAGGTCAAGATTTTATCCAGGCAGGTTGAGCTCCTTGCAAAATTGTCTCTGTGAATGTCCAGGGAGGGCTCCATCCACGTTCCTCATCGGCGCCTTTTCCAAGCGCGCTGACTCGGTGAATGTATTTCAAGAAGAAATCTTTGATTTCTAGCTACTCAAATTCATTTTCTTGTCCTAGAATCCATGCCCAAATCAGCTGAATAGTGAAATAGCTATAATACTGATGTCAAGGTTTTGTTTTTAACTTGTCTGTAGGATTTTAATTTTTAAGCTTTTCAGTATAATTTTCAAAGGTGACAGAGGACATTTACATGAGGTTGATATGAAGGTTAAATACATGCTTTTTCTAGTCATATAAGGTCAACTTCAGAAAGTAGTCATCACATTTTCACCAAACATCTATCTGGGCATTCAAAATGAGCAACTATAGCTTGAGCTTTCAAAACTGCTTGGTATCTGAACCTTCTGTTGGCATTACTTTAATACTCTGATATACACTGAAATCACAAGGCACTTTTGGCTCCAGGCTACCATCAACTAAATTATGCATCAGCGTAATCATGCTAAATCAACAGTACTGTGTTGATACAAATACAGGATTACCTTAAGTACTGAAGAGAAGTGCTCCATTTTCACTTCTAGTTCATCTCACAAATTTTTTTACTTGTATCTTCTGCAGAGTCTGGGGACCGTCAGCTGCTCTCTTGGTTGTGAAACCATTTCTGAGCATCGCTCTGCTTCTCAGTGCTGAAGTCATGTGAAAGAAATAAATTGCTACAATCTTTTTCAGACTTGTCTCTTGACAGTCATGTACTTCAGGGGAAGGTGCAGGATGCCCACATTTTTTGAAATCAATCATTTTTATGTAGCTTTCTGTACCTTGAAGGGAAGGGCCAATCCCATTTCTACTTGTGCTTTAACATGTTCTTCTCACTAAGATTACAGTACTGCACTGTTAGGCTTTGACCTGGAAGTGTGCTGAACAGCCATAAGCTTTGGTACTGTCTCTGGGAAATAAATGGAATGTTATTCCATTGCAAACAAACCCTAACTGTGGCTTCAACCTTGCTGCTAGTGAAGAGATGGAAATTACTGCCCTTCCACATTTGCAAATAGAATCTTTATAAAGCAGTGGGAAGTGCCTGTGCCTATGGGAAGCAGAAATTTGCCCTGAATTAAAATGAATGCATAAAAAACCCCAAGAACAGAGGATTTACAGAAAATGTTTCTTTGCCTGTTGACTTTAAAGTACCAGTTCAGCCAGAGGCCAGGAAAGCAAGTGACTATTTGCTCTCAGCATTTGGTAGCCTGTGTGAAATGAGATAGGAAGTGCTGCCAGTTACATTTTCTGACTAATCCAAAGCCTGGTCAGCTATGGGAGTGGAAAACGTGCCTGGATAATGAAATATTTCCCATGCTCAAAATCAAGCAGGTGGGTTAGTACCTTGATGAGTTAGGTGTCATAACAGAAAGCACTATAACTCTTAATGCTTGTTGGCAGGTCTACAGGTGGGCTCAGCCAAAAGGACAAGAAAGGAATGGACTTCTCAGCCCAGAAAGCTTGTTGGCAGCATAATGTGAAAGCTTAACCTGTCACTGCCTAGGCTCTGCAGGAAGATTAATGGTTATTTCATTCTGACTGCCTTCAAGCAGGAAACTGGCTATAGCCCCTTTAAGAATGGCTAAGAGTTTGTGTGTGTAAATGCACAATTATATATACCATGCATACACACGCATGTGCTACCACATACATAAGGACTCTCATAATAGAATGGCTTTGCTGCTACAGGGCTTCACATAAAAAAATTTGGTTTCACCAGCCTTACTCTGCACCTTAGAGCTATCACACCTCCATCATTTTTGCACCTCTTTTGGAGGGTGAGACGTTTTCATTGCAAAGTGATTAAAAATATGAAAGACTGGCTAACAACAAGGTAGGAACATGAAGAGTTGTAAACCTTGTGTCTAATCAGATGGCTTTTTTTTCCCTAGAGTTTTTTCATGAGAGGGTGGTGTGTGAAGAGCATCTGAGAAACGACTGTGGTTCAAAGGAAGTGGAAAATATTTATTTTATGATTTTTAAGGACAGAGTTTTTAGTGGCTGTTTTGTTTATGTATCTCAAAGTATACATAGAGATGGAGAAGAGTTTAAAGTTCTTTCCCAAGCTTTTCAGACTCAGCAGTTTATTCCTCCTTTCAGAAGCCTGTCAAGGGTTAGGGCTGGGCCAACCACTAATCCAGTGACTGACACTATCTGTTACCACCTTTCCCCCCACTCCAGGAAAAGAAAGGAAACTAACAGTGAGAGAGAGACACTTGTGGATCAGAAATGAAAATGAAAACTACTTCAATGAAAATAATAACAATAAAATGAAATATATACAAAACCAATACCAAACCCACCATGGTGGCAACTACATCACCATTACCACTGATACTGTGGCAGAAGGACTCAGCAGCAGATGGGAATCATAATTAGGGTCTGGATCCTGGAACTAGATTCAGAAACTCTTGGATTGGGATCAAAGGCAGAACAGACAGAATCCTGCAATAACAGAGCTGGGCTTCTGATCCTCACAAGGAAAGCTACCAGATGCTCAACCTTGAGAAAGAGTAGAGGTCCAAACCTCTTCTTTTTGTATTTCCCGTTAATTAGGTGCTACATAGTTTGATCAGGCACCTGCCTTGGGAGTTGGCTGCAAGTAAACAGCAACTGCTATCTGAGTGTTTCAGGATCTGACCCTCAATTAATACTGAATATGATGTCTATGGAATGGAATCTTGTTAGTCAGTTTAGAGTCACCTGGACTGTCTGCTTCTTTCTGCTGATGAGGCCTTTTACATCCCAATCTGGTACACAACATTTAGCAGAGACTTAGAGGAGCTTTAGCTGAAAAATAAATTCACTGAACAGAATTAGTTCTGTTCTAAGTCAAACTAGGACAAACCCAAGGCCTAACTCACAGCTGGGAGTGGTGATTTAAACCTTAGAAGTCTCTAGGAGAAGTCAGTTACTGTGATTTTGTAGTGGAGCTGGCTGATCATGCATATGAGCAGAGTTGCTTGTCATAACACTTACACACTGCCTGAAAGTTGGGCCCTAGCCAATGCTTTCAGGGGCATCAGCAGGCACTGCATCAGCCACAGGCTATAGCCAAATGCCTGCAGCCAAACAAGTGGGCCAGAATGATCCTTTCGTGATTTTCTTTGCTCTCAACACATTAGAGGACCCTTGTGGTAGATTTTCATGGGAGTGTGCAGAGCTCAATCTATTTGCAGATTGACTTTCTTCTGGCATCCCACCGCCTGTCACTGGCTGGCTGGTTTGTTGCCAAAGGCTGCTTACCATAGCCTGGAGAGGCATATTAAAAAAATAGAGCTTCACATTTGTAAGTGTGACTTGGAACTAAGTGCTGTCTCAAAAAATTCCATTTGCTTGGGGAAGTGCAGTGACTGGGCTGTGCTGGGGAAATCTCTAACTGTTGTCTAATGGCTACAGAGATTGCAAGTTTCTAAGGGTAGCTAACTGCCTCGATGTATTTAATATATGCCTAAGTCGTACATAACAAAACAAATGTCCTACTACACCCGTTTTACATGTTTTATATTAAAAATAAAAGAAACAGCCTGGTTGCTAAACTGACAAAGCTGAAAAACACATCTCTTATGCAGCAAGCTGATACGTAAACCATGGTTAGTATGTTGGGAGCTCAGCTGAAATACTCAAAGACTAGTTCACTGAAACTGTCTGGTGGGTTTTCAAGGTTAGATAAGAGTGTGATCACCTCCATCTCAGCAAGGTGCAAGCCTAGAGAAACTGGGAACTTGAGGGAGGGACAAAGCAGCTCTGCTCACCCTGCACTAAGCCACAGGCAATGCTCTAGCCTCAAAGGGCTGGTTCTGTTCTCCCTGAATTTAGTTTCACAAACCCACAACACAAAAGTCTGTAAGCAAAGATAAACTAATATTTGTACTATATTACACTAATAGCCTTAATAACAACAATCCACCAACATCTGCAATCATAAAATAAAAACTTAATTATCATTTCAATACCTCTAAATGTCCCTTCCAACTCTAACCTTGCTATGATTCTAGAAAACGTGAAGAACCACCTCTCTGAAGATGGGGCAGCTTTGAGATGCTCCGTGTTAGGCAGCTAGAAATCGAGATGTCCCAAGTAACTAGATATTTGACATTTTTTTTTGGTGATTTTTTTTTGGTTGGTTGGTTGGGTTTTTTTTATGTGAGGCAAAGAGTGAAACCAATTTGTAAAACAGACTCTTCTTGTTCCAGTGGTTCATAAAACCTCAGATCTCCCACTTGCTTCTGCTGTACCTGGCATAACCAAGCAGAACCACCAAGTGCATGCCCAGAGTGTAACTGAGGAAGTCAGTGACTTCACTCCAAACTCTAAAAAATCTCTATCTGTCAAACTACTTACCTTGATCTCTGTGTTTTTATATCCTCCGTTGACCTTTTCTGTTATTTTTGATTCTTTAACAGCTATCTAAATTTAGTTTCACAAACCCACAACACAAAAGTCTGTAAGCAAAGATAAACTAATATTTGTACTATATTACACTAATAGCCTTAATAACAACAATCCACCAACATCTGCAATCATAAAATAAAAACTTAATTATCATTTCAATACAGTTAATACAAATCCTCAGGTTCTCCAGTACACCAGCTGTGTCCTGGTGCTCAACAACACAAAACAGCAATTCATGCAAAATTACCAGTCTTTGTTACTGACTCTTTTCCCTGGCTCCAGGCCCAAAATATTCCTGCTGTTCAGGTCTTTTGTTTCCTTTCACTAGAAGTCTTATTTCCTAGGAGAATACAAATTATCATCCCCAAGGATGCCTTCAGTAGTCTTCTCACCTCCGATAGCATGTCTCCAGCTCTTTATTCCTCACAGTTAAGAGCCTGAAGTGTTTAGTTAGTCATCTCTACTGCTCTGAAGAAGGTACTCCTTTCTCTGGTGCTGCTGGCATTGCTCTAGACATGTCTACAATGCTCTCTAGCACCTCTAACCAGCTTGGAAGCTTAGAGCATTAGGAAAAGTACTCTTATAACAAAAATATTTTCTGACATCTTTCCTCAAGGTTTGTAAAATGCTCAGAAAAGCAAACCACAAAACATTTAGTACTTCTTTTTGAATTAGGACTATACTCATAGTGTTGTGTTCTCTCTTGAGCTGGAAACTTGTGTCCTTAAGCAGGAGCAAGGGCTTAATATGTTGGGTACTGTGCATGCTTTTTCTGGAAAAGTTCCTCAGAAGGAGTTTGGAATTGAAAGGCATAACAGAGGCAGGAGGCTAAGAAGAGGAGATTGGTTCAGGATGAAATATTTCTGTCCTGGATCTGAGCTGGTAATTCAGAAATAGTTCCATTGGACTATTTGGACCTACTTGTTTGATCACTGACAGCAGCATTCCAGCCTGTATTGTAAACATCTATTAGAGAGGTGACAATGATCAGAGAGTTCACGATGATATCAATTCTGTGTCCCTCTCACACAGCTGCTTATCTCTGCCAAGTAGCCAGCCAGAGAAAGGACAGTTTGTGTTTCAGACTCATTCAATGCCCTTGCATTTCCTCTCCATCTCACTCAGTTGACCATCTTGTTATTCCTGATGTGGGTATAGAAGAGCTTGCATGTTTGCTGACTGAGATAATGGATATCTTCCCAGCAGTTCTTTTGGGAGGGAGGGGAAAGGAAGTAAAAAGTTTGCCTGTCAGTTGGCTGCATCTGTTATTCCCCAAAGCCTACTGAGAGTTCAAAAAGAGGAATGAATGTCTCAGATAATGCCTTATTATGTAGCAGACCACAGATCATTCAAGCTGCCATTAAGATGAGATTCAGCACTGCTAGACAACAGAACAGTCTAAAATAATTCTCCATTATGAGAGGGTTGGCACCTTTCCTGAAAGCATCCTGCATTGTACCTTGGTAGAAAGAGGACACAAGCTCCTTAGCTCAGTTGTGCTAGCTACACACACTCTCTCTCCCTTTATACTGGGAAGCTCCAGTGTTTCCATGCCCCCTGGTATTCTGGCAAATAGAATAGTGTCTAAATGAACAAGTGGCACAGGTCTTTTAAGAACACAGGTTTCCTAGGTGACATGAAACATGACTCTTTATGTTGATTGTTTGGTCACTAATTAGTAGAGAGAATAAAGACAGTCCAATGGTGTCTGAAGCACAAGAGTCTGTAAACAATGTGGTTTGCTCACTGGGCAGGTGAAAAGATTTGAGATGTAAACCATTTAAAGGTGTTTTAAGCTCACTGGGAAACTAACAACATCATGTTTTGATGTTGCTTTTAAAATAAGTGTCAGAATTATGTTTGGGCTAATAATATGCCTGTAAAAAGGGCAAAACACTTGTGATTTGAATTTAGGAGGTGAGGGCAGCCAGATGTTACACTGCAGCCAGACATTGCTCTTTCAGACAAATCAGTCCCTCAACGCTATCTCCTCCAGTCATTCCCTGCCTCATTTGTTTGATTGCAGACTCCTTACACCAAGACATGTTTCTAGTAAGAGTCTGTGCAATGCCTCAAATGTTCAAGCCTTACCCCTTGTTCATTTTCATGCTGCTTTTGGATCTTAAGTGACTTGTGCAGAGCAGCTTCAAGGGGAGACTCTGCACCATACTTTTAGTGCCTTGGAACCAGCTTGGTACTGAAAAGGTATTCCAGTCCATGTATCACTGATAACTCTGTAAGAACCTAATGGGTGATAAATTTGTCTTTTAAGGCCCAGCTTTGGAGTTCCTGGGGTATTTTTGTTATGTATAGAGAATTTTTATGTTAGCTTACACTTCCTATTTTTAAGCCTGTGATAATTTATCATAATGCCTGGAATTATAAAACTTGAATTCCAAGACTTACTGTTAGGATTTATACTCAAAAGTAAAATCCAGGAGATGATCAACTCCCCCAAAGCTCTGTGCTTCTTACGTGAAAATGTGAGATTTTTCATTTTGTGTAGACCCCTAACTAAATGTTGTCCACAGAAGTCAATTTTATTTCAGAAACAATGAATTTAATAGAAATGGAAGATAAAAAAGATTGGTCTTTTTTTCATTTTGATAGGAGATTGTCAGACTAAATCATTTGGTTAGCAGCTTTATGCCTGTTCCATTCTGCTATTGTTGTTATATATAAAGGTCAGTCTCTTTACAATACAGATTTCTTGTTTGCATAGCTAATTCAGGCTTTCCTCCATGAGTCACTTGTAACAATCTCCTTTTGACCTTCTCTGTAGGTGTTGTAGACAAAATTCTCCACAAGAAGCTGAGGCAATATGCACAGACTTTCAACTTTGACTATTGATTCAATAGGAGTGAGAGAAAAACAGTCTAACATCAGCATAAGGATATGAAAACATCCCACAGGAGTGGGATGCTTTCCTGAGCTCTTTGAGAATAAGGACTCTTCTCTTAGGAATAGAGTACAGCTACTAACTCATTAGTTAGGCAGAGATTAGTGCTTTGAAGTACTATGTATTTGATAATTTTTATGCAGACCAAAGAGATAGCTTGATGGCTAATCATCCCACAGGGGAAAGTCTAAAGTGCTGTCAGAGATAGCTTCTCTGATGTTAGCCTGTCACTGACTCTCAACAAACTTGATATTTACCCCTTTTCCCACAACTTCTGTTGTATAGTAGCAATAAAACAGTAAGCAGAATGTTTCCAATTAATGCTGGATAATCACTTAGCTTTCATTTGTGTTGCCAGACTGCTTCACAGAATCACAGAACCATTAAGGTTGGAAGAGACCTCCAAGATCATCAAGTCTAACCATCTATCTATCACCACCATGCCACTAAACCATGGCCTTAAGTACCACATCTATTTCTAAACACCTGCAGGAACAGTGACTCCACCACTTCCCTGGGCCCTCTGTGTCCTGGCACTTCAGCAAATCACAAGCAGTCTCCAGTTTTTGACTGAATTAAATAATTTTCTGACAAATAGTGCCCATAACACAGATGATGACCTCAAACAGTGAACTTAAGGCTGCTGTTCAAGGCGGGTGGGTAATGCAGCCCAACCCCACCAACAAGTAGCCTTTCTGTGTGATTGGCACTGCAGTTCTGTTATGAGAAGCAGGATTTTAAGGTACAATTAACTAAGGCCTCAGGACATCAGAATTCAATTCATTGTGACACCAGTCACCTCCACTGGGATACTGGGTGAATCTAGATCAAATTAAGGACTTACACTGCCTTGTAAGGTAATGCCCAGGTGTACAGAGTGCAGAGCTTTGTGTCTAGTACTTGTTAGGCTTTCTGTGTAGTGCTTGTTATAAATGAGACATAAAAATACCTTTCCTGTTAAACAGAAAGACTTAGATGCCTGAGTGCACTTTAGACCTTCAATGCCTCCGTCCGGGTGGCAGGTAAAAGCCTCCTTTCATTCAACTAATGCCCAGAGTTTGCCTCACAGAGATAGGTGCCTACATTTCTTTGAAGGAACAGGACAGAGTTCTTTATTGTTATTGTTTCTGTCTCTCCTGCACAATCCAAATCATAAATAAACCCCCTATTCTCCTCAGTGGCTCTCATCCTTTCCAAGTTCAGATATTAGGACAGTATGACTGTGATAAGTCCTAGAGAAAATCTACCTTTTAATGATGAAAACCTATCCTCAAGTTTTTAGAAAACACTTTTATGTATCTCTTACATTTTCCTCAGCTCTTTAGGTGAAATAGTCGGGTAAATATTGTTAGGCATTGTATATGATTGTGATTCCATTGTGTTCTTTACACTCACTGATGTGTACTGAGAACCTGGATATGCACATATTTCCCTTCCCTTTGTTTCTTTGAGGTCCTGACTCCTCCAGAATGAAGCAAAAGCTTGAACAGTCTCTGTCATATGTCACTGTGTGCTTGGCAAAGCCTCCTACTCAGTGTGAGACCATCCTAGTATGATTGCTAACAGAGAATCAGTGGCTATTTCCAACCTGCTACCTCTTAGCTCTTTCATGGGGATACTGCAGGTTCAGTTTGCAAAGGCATTTCAAAGGAGGCAGTAAAGTCAGATTGTTATTGCAGCAGAGCAGTCCCAAAGGTTTTCCACAGCTGCACAATGTAGACTTTATCTGCTTCTCATAAATGTCAACGCTGACTTATTTATTTATCTATTTATCACTACACCTTGACAAGGTGCTTTCAGCAAATCACAGCTGCAGAGTGCATAAAAGTCCCAGCTCAGCTGAACATAGAGTCTTCAACTTCCATATTTCTGTAAGTGGCCAATTCCTGGAACCACATAATGGAGAGGACATCTTTGAATCAGGAGTAGTCTTACAAGCAAAACCTGCTGATAATATGTTCCTGGGCTGAATAAATGCAGAAGTGATGGGTACTGAGTAGAAGAGGCATGCAGGGGTTTGATCCAATAGAACCACTGGATGTGGATGTCAGCCACTTCTGATCAGTAACTCTATGCTCTGCTATGATCTGAGGATCAGCTAGAAAGGACATGGATTTTGTAAGCAATGCAATATTTTGGAAAAAAGCTTATAAATATGAGTATGTAAAGAACCCAACTTATTCCTCCAGTCCATTCAACATTCCTTATTTTAAAATTGTCCTATATGAATGAACTTGTGAATTTTTATGCATATTTACATTCAATTATCTGTACTTTAAAGGGTGCCTCTAATACATTATTATTTTGTTTCACCAGCCATGAGCAAGGTCTGATCTTATCATTGGTCTGTGTATTTTTCATTCAGTTTTTGCTTGCCTAGAGACATAGCTTGGTTTTTAATAGGCTTATCTATTCTGTTTACTGTTCCAACAAATGTATGTGAATATATATGAGGTCCAAAACCAGGTTTCTCCATGGCTGAATAGAGGATTTTTCAGACTCTGGATCTGCAGACTGTGGAAACAGATACAATATGAAAGGATGCTTTTAAAGCAAGCTTGGGAGACCTTGCATACCTAACACTGACAAAAGTGGCTGCGTGCCCAATGCACATGAGCTCCTGTCCCAGTTCTAGGTGGGCTACAACCTTTTCTGAGTAGTGGCTGTTCTGCAAAAACAGATTACCATTTTTCTGAAATCCTACAAGGATATCAGAATTTTCCACAGCATTTCTGTGACTGAGCTGTACATCAATGGTACTGAATAAAAAGCAAATATTAAGCTGGCAGTCCATTGGTATTTGTGTCAGAACTGGTTTGTGTTTCATTAGACACAGAAGAAAGATAGAAACCTCTTTCAAAGGAGCTCTGCCACAGAGCACACAAGGGAGCCTGTGATGTGGTTCTCCCTGTTGTAAGTCACATTTAACAGGTGCTTCGTGAATAATATAATAAAAAACAGAAATAAAGAGATTATTTTAGACATTGTGTAGAACAGAGACTAATTTCTGATCTCTTTTTTGCTGTCTTTAAGGAGTCCTTGCTGGTGAATGTGGTTTGTGGGCAATAGGAAGTTTAATTGAAAAGATAATTAGTTATATTGCATCTTGTTGTTAACTTTTGTTCAGTTTGGTATGGCTTGAAAGAGACAGGGAAGAAAGATTCAGATTTTCCCCAGGTACTTTAGTCTTGTTTAGTGTCAGCTTGCCTCTTGGCTTTTCCCCAAGAGATAGTCCAAGGTCTGGTGATTTTTGCAGAACCCTCCCTTTGTAAATGTTCTGCCCACCAGAAGGAGTAGAAAACACTTGGCTGTACTCAGGAACTGCTGACAGTGAATGAATGCAATTTTTTGTCAATATTTGTGGTAGTTGTTTGTAACAGACCTTGTCACCTACAGAGTGTATGTAATGAATTAATGAGAGGAAAGCATGCTCAAGAAGCATTCCCAACCGGAAAAGCATCCAACTTCGCTGCATTAATGCCTCAGCTCTATTCCTTAGTTTTCACAACACAGTATCTACAAATCTGGTTTGCTTGCCCTTAGACTTTCTAGCCACAACACTCAGATTTATGACAGCATAGATTTCCCATTGGAACAGATGGCATACTGCAGCAGAATTTATTAAAGCTACATTTCCCAGGCCCTTTTCTGTAGCATTTTTGCTGTTACCCCTCCTCTTCCTAACGTGACAGGGCATCGTATGCTCTGACACTGAAATTAGCATCAAGACATGTGTGATTCCTTGCAAATCTGCTCTGCATAAATAATCATTCAGATTACTGACCTGCTAAGGCTTCTAGCTGGCAATCACACAGCAAAGCCTGTAATTTCTCCCGTTTGATGCTGCTCCACCATTCTCTTATCCTCACTTCTAAGCTGTTACTCGTCTCTCGTGTCTGACATCAGAGAAGATAATCAGCTGTGGCTTAGGAACATTATCATTCTAGGTCTTATGTGTAAGTATCTTGGGTTAGTAAGAAGGCAGAGAGGTATCAGAAGAAAAGGGTGTGACAGGAAAAAATAAGGTCAATTTATGGGTGATTGTTTTCCAGTAAGTGTTACAGTTTCAGGTTTTCCATAAAGCAGGTTTGTAACAGATGGGTGAAATGTAGGTCAGAGGCAGCAGGCATCTTAGTAAGCACTTGTGTTATGGTTTCTGTGATCATTTCTGTGTCTCTTGTCATGTGACAAACATTTAAATAAGTCTGTGTAGACCATTTCCAGTAAGACAAGAGGTAATGAGAGGGCAACTCTGCGACATGAAGGGCAGCAGCATTCTGGCATTGACTTGTGCCTTGGGCATGTTCATCCTGGATGCAAACTGGATAAAGCAGTAGTGCTGTAGGCAGGCAGAACTTGCACACCTGTTACTAAGTACAGTCACACACATGATACGCAAGACCACATGCTGAGCTGAAGCTCTAGCAATCCCAGGGCATCAAAGGATCAACTAAGGACAGCCTTGACTTCACATTTCCTAGCTGTTGTTGACCAGCTCAGTAGTTGAGGTTTACATGTCTGTCTTCATATTTTGAAACAAAAATAAAGCTGTAAGGGACACAAAACCTCCTCCAAAACAATAAGGAATTCCCAGCCCTTTCCTTTTAATGCTTCATAGCCCTTTCAGTAAATATATAAAGCAGAGAACTGAAATGCTGGGGTTTTACCTGGAGTGTCCTTTGGAGCTGTGAGGTCCCACTGTGTGAGTACAGCACAGCTGCCAGCCGTGAGGGCTGCAGCCCCTCCTTTGGGCTGCACTAGGCTCTGCTGGTGCTGTGCCTGCTGCACATGCTGCAGGCTCTCATCTCCTGACGTGTGCGCAGCTCGGCGCCTGCTGCTCTGCCCTTGCAGCTGCTCAGCACCTTGGTGGGCAGAGAGCTAACAGACAGCACTGCTGCTTAGCTGATTTAACATTCAATGTAAAACATAAACATGCACAAAAAGATTAAAAATCATCTGTCATATGAAGTCTTTTTTTTTTTTTTTTTCATGGTTGTCATGTCTTCCCATTAGTTTCCTCACATCTGGTGTCTTTTCCTCAATTACATACCATGTTTCTTGTTTCACATCACTGACTGGATGTTACTAGGATTTTAATCCCCAGAACAAGGTGAGTCAAATCCAGGAATTATTTTCCTCATACGTTTCTAAGTTTGCTTAGTTCTGAGCATGAGAGCAAATGATTTTGAATACTGCCTTTCATTCTTTGTGTACTTTATATATATATATTATTTGTTTATGTGCTCTACCTACAGAAGCCAGCTAGTAAAGCACTTGCACATGTGCCTAATTCAACAGAATTGCCATTCAGCTTAAAGATATAAATAAGTGCTTCATTTTCTGACATCTCTGGTTAGACCTGTAAGCAAGTAATTAGAGTTACTGATACAGAAAGATGCCCTGACTTCAAAATCTCTGTCTTAGAATACTTTACAGCCTATATGGAAAATAATTCTTGGACTAGATTCTTCTCCATGGAGAGAAAGTAGGTAAGAAATTACAGTGTTTCCCTATTATACCTTTGGGACCCATTGATGTTAGGTGCAAGTGAGACCTGGAGCTGGGCAGTCGAAGGTCATCTACATCTTCCTCTGCAAGCATTGCGTTAGGAGGGGGCAACAGGAAGCTTCTGGCTGGGGCCTAAGGACATCATCCACTGGAACTGAAATCAATGGTAATCTTCCCATGGCATGAAATAGCTTTTGGATAGGATCCAATAGGAAAATAAATTTTAGCTCAGTGCAGAACTTTGTTGCCATCCTGTTTATTTAAAAGAAATGTGCGAGGTCCTTGTTTCCCCTCATGCAGCAGAAACTTGTTAGAAACTACTTTTTTTTTTGGTGACACTTCTAAGCTCTGGTCTGGGAGCTCTCATCCCATAAAAGTCTTTTAAGGTGTTTCTGAAGAGTAGCTACTAGTGCTTGTTCTGACTCCTTTTCTAATTCTTCCTTGCTCTCTTCTCTCTTGTCTTCCTACTGAGTTAATATCCTGGCTCTTCTGTAATACATACAATAGTAATCAGAGACAGACACATTTTGCCATGAACAGATGAGCTGGATATTGTCATAAAAGCTTTTGACAGGGATTCTACTCTGTTTTTAACAAAGTAGTTACACAAAGATGCTTGTAGCTTACTTACCATTACCCTAAAGGAATCTTGCATCTTTATCTTTGGAGAGATTTAATCCTATTCATTGCAGCAACATTTTATGGTGTCTACCTTCTAGATTGCCCAAAATCAGAGAATTCTGCTTTGTCTCCCTTCAGCTTTTGGCAGTTGGTGGTCTTGTAAAATAGAGATGTACTGGTGAATTGTTCTTGACTGAAAGGGTCATGCAAAAGGCAACACACTTCTCTTCATGGCAACTCTAGACTGATTGTTCTTTTGACACCATAATTGGTACTGATCAAATAACAAAATATCTTTTGATAGAAAATTGCCTGTAGAGAACAAATTTGTCACAGGACTGTTACCCCACTATTAAGAGAAGTGGAAGAATACTGTGACTTGTGGCTGTGTCTAAACCCTTAACAACAGGCCATTTGATCTGGTTAAATATGATGGAAAACCTCTGCAATAAACATATATTCATGTTTAATGATTCATCTGTCATGGATGAAGAGCAGCTATGATTTTGGCTTTCTCCAGCTCCAGAAGGGTTGCCAGAAACTAAGCCTTTCTCTTTCTCCCATTCTCACTGTTATAGAGTAAAAATTGAATGTGTGTCCTTGCTGGGTGCTGCCCTGAAACAGTGTGTGGGAATGGATTATCAAAGCAGCAGAGCTCTGCTTGGCAGGGACATTTTCCAAAGTGGAGCTTTAACATAGCATGGCATAGAAATTGTGCTCTGGCTTCTAGTTAGTGCTGATGTGGATTTGATAAGATGCAGAGGCAGGGCTGGGTTTGCAGTTGCCAGTGGTGCCTCTCTCCCTGCTTGAACAGTCCCAGTACACCCACACCCCCACAAAGGGTAGTGAGCTGCCCTGTGATACAGCTTTGCAGACACATGACATTTTATAGGTCTTTCCACCATTAAAAAAAACCCCAACAAACCAACAAACCAAACAGCTAAACTCAAAAAACCCTTAAGTAGAGA
The DNA here is from genome assembly GCA_013396975.1 of Bucco capensis. Lineage (NCBI taxonomy): Eukaryota > Metazoa > Chordata > Aves > Piciformes > Bucconidae > Bucco > Bucco capensis. The sequence continues at coordinate 733,384 of VWZO01017561.1, forward strand.
GTGGAAATTATAGCCTGGCAAAGATGACATTTCTCAGGATTGGCTACCTCCAAAATTCAGCCTGTTGGTCACAATTGTTGAGTCACTGATTTCCTTTCTGGGCAAGCAATTAGTGCTCTGTTTCCTGGGAAGAAAATTTCCCTTTGGATGGCAGTGAGAGAGGTTGGGCAAATAATGACAGGTTTGCAGAGACTGGGCAGCTGCCTAATCCTTAGAAAAGTTTCTAGCAAAATATGTTTTACAGAGGAATGCTTGAATGCCTGTAAACATCCATACACACATTCCTTCATATAACACACAGAAATGTCAGCCACAATCCAGGCCTCACTGTTCCCTGTGTTATAAAGACAGGGTTCATGCCTAAAAAATCTAATAAGCTCCACAGCTGGTGCCACCTGAAATGTGATAGCCATATATAAATCAATAATATTTGATTTATAACAAGCAAAACTTAATTTCTTTGCCTTTATTGGAGCTTTACTTGAATAAAGATCATTAAAAAATATTCATGACAATAAATACATCTTATTTGAGCAAGAATAGAGAAGGAGAGAAATAAACAGACAGACTATTTCTTCACTCTGTTGTACAGCTCATCTATCTGTGTTGTTGTAAGTGAAAACTAATAGACATTAATAGACTAAATATTTCTCATGGTGCATTTTGTTTCTGATGTTAGTGAGTACTACCATTTCAATTTCAAATCCAGTTTGGACTGCAGAGCATTAATAAAGGCAACTGATGAAACAAATTCCACCCTTTATAATCTTAAGCTCTAAAAGATTTACTAAATTCTCATGTCCTTCCATCTCACGTGACCAGAGCAGTCAGAGGAAAATATAAAAACTGCAGCTGGGCAGATAAGATTTAGATTAAGAGAACCATTACCTCATAACAAAACTAGAGAGGGGTCACAAATGTTGAATTCAGTTTGGATATTGCTCAAAGCAGAAGATGAAGTGATGGGAAGAGCCTGTCAACCTCCTGCTGCTGGGCAAATCTCTTTTCTTAATGCAGCTGCAGCACTTAGGTAATCAAAATATGACACTATACATTTCTTTTTCGGTTAAACAGGAATAATTGTGAATAAACTTTCCACAAAACTCCTTCCACCACTGAGCATGGCATTTCACATTGAATATTACTACCCCATGGTCTTCAAAGCCCTTCAGGAGCATGAACCTTTTCTGTAAGCGCTTGGGTCCAAAGGGTAGAGGTGGTTCCTGGACATATGTCCCATAGGATGGAGAAGGACAGGAGCTGGCCTCAGTATCACATGGCCAAGGGTAGATGATTCTGTGCCCTTGCCAGTGAATTTCACTACTTTTTGTAGAGTAACATTCTAGGCCAGGTCCTTAGCCCATGCAGGTCCCCAAAACATCAGCAGAACCTCTGGCTCTACCTGCAAAGCTGGCCTTGATGTTTAATAGTTTTAGATACCAGTCCTGGGGTTTACTTGCATGGTGATCCAGTGGCCTTAATATACTCTGGGATTTCTCTGGGTAAGCAATGAAATGCTCTTCCTTTTGCACCTTCTTTTCCACCTCCTCTTTCTTCCCCACTTGTTAAGAGCAAATGGAAGGTTTGTTGGCTGGAGGGGAGGTGAGAAGGGGTGGGATAACACATATCTCTGTATTTCTGTGGTCCTGGAACTACTGGTGTGGGAGGCAGAGTCACATTGTCTCTCTTCTCCTTGGAATCTGTAGTTAACATTCCCTAGGGGACAATTATTCAGCTGGGAGCTTTATGAAGCACTAATGGTCTCCCAGGGCTCAGCTCCTCGAGGTAGATAAGAGAAGTAGGAAAATGGAAACAATTTTCTAGCTCTGTTTGCCAGGATATTTGCTCTGTGTTGGTTGCTTTTGACTGTTCCTGGAAATGCAAAGGGCCCAGAAATTGTTGTGGACCTGTCTGTACATGCTGATGTCAGCTCTCCTTTCAAGTTCACCCAAAGCTAGAAAGAAGAGTAATCTAAGAATTGATTTTTGCTTCTGTTGAGCTCTGAAATATATGTCAGATTTGAACTTCAAAGAAACTTCTTATTCATCTACCCACATTCCACTTTTTTTTTTCTCCTTTGCATTTTCACTGCACCCAGTGGACCATTCTTCCAAACAGAGAGATCAGACACTCTGCTGAACACCAGCAGCTTCTGTGATGTGTGTACTGTGATAAACAGTGTTTGCTTCTTTTGCTACTCCTGCACATCATATGAACTGAGCACTTTTCTAAAAAAAAAATAAAAAGGAAGTATTTTTCTTTCTCAAATTATCTTTTTTAAAAAAAAATCTAATATGTATGTGTTTGTGGATAAATATTGATTAGGCACTTACAAAAAGATTTTCCAGTCAGAGTGAAAAATCACTGTGGTTGGTCGTGTTGCATAGGACTAATCATTATAGGGTAATAAATGAGAACCATTAAGTTCAGCTGATCTGTGGTTCACATTCCTTGGAGATGAACCCAACTCTTACATTCAATGGCCAATTTTTCCTAAAAGCAAGTACAGTTTTCACATGTTTATATTATTCTGAACCTTTCAGAAAAAACAACTGTAGGACCAGGTTCAGGTCAGAGTCCTGTCTGAAGTAGTACAAAGCCAGGGAGTTTGGTTTACCAAGGAGTAAAATGTGCTCCTTAATCTGAAGGTGACAGTTAATTCTTGAGCAAGGAGGCAAGGAAACAGAGTGGTGATTATTCAATACTTTGTAATTATCACAGTGCTCATCTGCTGCAGCAATATTATCAAGCCAGCACAGGATCCACTTACCATGCTGCCTTACAGCCATCAGCAGTAGATTCCATCCAGAACACATATAAGCATGTATTATGGCTTAGGGGCAAAATAATTTTCCCATCTGCAGGAATTTATGCCTGTAAACCAGAGTGTATCACCTGCTTGGGGTAGTAAATCCTTACTCTGGCAGCTTTCTTCTCTGTAGTCAGGCTCTGTAGCAATGAAGCAATGCAGGAGACCTCATGGGCAACCTAGACTTGTTATTGAATGAAACTATCTCACATTAGGCTTATAGCCAGAAGCTGCTGAAACAAGAAGGCCTTATATTTTCTTCCTTCAAGTGCTGATGTGAACAATACTTCACTCAGATGACTATTTGCCCAAAGTAATTAGGAAGGGTGTAAGCTTGCCTGGCTGAGTTATGTCTGCCTCTGCTGCTGGAGCAGCACGGTTGAGTTGTCAAGCTGCATGCACAGGCTCTGTCTCAGCAACAGGCTTGTGGCTGTGGCCACAAATATTCTCCTTTCTGTGCCTTTTTTCTCCATGCACCCTTTATCTGCCTTGCCTATTCAAGCTACAACCACTTTTGAGACAGGGTTTGCTTCTGTTGATATGCAGAGTGCCTTGGTGAACCAGTTTGAAGTCCTCACCAGTTCTGTACATGCCTGAAAACCAGAATCAGCACAGTAACACCAGCAAATTGTTGTGGAAGTTAGTTAATCCAGACAAATAATGTGATGACAAAGCTATACTGTCTCTTAGTTCCTTGCACTTTGCTGTGCTGTATAGCTAGAGCCTATTTAGTTGAGCAGCATTTAGGCTAAAGGGACCTTGATGTTCAACAGGACTACTATATACTATTATAATAGAGACTAAGGAAGTTATCAAGTGATGTCTGAATTACTTACAGCAGGAGTAAGGAATAAGGTGAACAGTAGTAATTGTTCAGTAGAACCCTGGAGGTCAAATGTGACAGCTTCATGGTCCAGGAGGGTTTAAGTTTGGGAGGGGTGACCAAACAGATGAGGGGAGAGGAAAAGGTAAAGCAAGAGTAGCACATATGTAACTGTAAAGTGTAGTGCAATAAATGGGAAATTTTAGGAGTGGAGGGAGGAAAAGGATGAGAGAGAGTGGAAGAGGGAGACAGAAAAACTCAGTTTTCCCCACTGCCAACATACGTACAAATGTAAGTCAGAGCAAAGGCCAGAGCTCACTCTATCTTTGATGGCACAGAAGAGGCTAGATTTTCAAAAGCTACCTTTTCTTCTTAAGCTTGTAGAAAGGCAGAGACAAATGATTCATAAGCAAGGACTACTTTTCATAGAGGACTATTTTTTTTTTTACGTTTAGAAGGTAAAGAACTCAACACACAAATTTTCCATCGCAGTGCAGCTATTTCATGAACTATGAACTGAAGGAAAGTAGATTTAAACTAGGTCCAGGTTATAGCCTGTAAAATAAGGCCAGGATAGCTGTTGAGCCTCTGTCTTACTGAGGTAATAGGAAAATAACTTGATTTATTCTGAGTCCCTTTGGTCTTGTTTATATCTGGACTTGTGGCTAGAAAACTTCTGGAGTGAGGCATTCCTGCTCTCATTTCTGTGACTTACACCACTTTGGGTTGTACTTCTTATTTTTGGTAATCTCTTTTGTAAACAGAATGTCCTGCAGAGACCTATAGCAGTGAGTCCAATGCAAACAGGTCACCAAAGGCATTACACTGGAAAACACAAGCTGGTGTATGATTAAGATTACACCATTCAGGGCTCTGCTCTGCAACATTTGATAGGGCTACACTATACCAACACTTGAAATGAAGAATTTCTCACACAGTTACTATTATTGCTGAGAGGGTCCATGTTTGGATTTCTAGCACTTTATCACATACCCTAATAACATTTCCTTGAAAAACCCTCCCCCTTTCTTCTTATGTTGTAGAAATTGGTGTGTAACCAGACTACAGGGAAAAAGCTCTAGGAGTCCTGGTGGCTGGAAGGATGACCACGAGCCAGTAATGTGCCCTTGTGGCCAAGAGGGCCAATGGCATCCTAGGATGCATTAAGAGGA
>VWZO01017561.1:738205-950840 GCA_013396975.1 Bucco capensis
CAACCCCTAACATTCTGTGATTCTGTGATATTTTTGCATGGGGTATTCTGCTCAGGCAAGCTACAGCAGACTTCAAAAGCAGCTGCGTTTTGCAGGTAGCCTCAGCTCCAGATGCAGATGCAGATGAGCCTGAGGAGCAGGCTGGCATGCAGAGCCCACCAGGTGACAATGAAACCACTCCAACCCATCTCTCACCTGGATCCTCTCCTCTCTCCCTCTCTCATTGCTCAGCTGCTGCCACCCAACTACTGCCCTAAGAACCCAGCAACAGTTTCATGGCCCCAGTGTCCATCACCTTGCGTGTGTCCCCTTGCTGTTCTTGCTGTTGTGTATGACTGGGATGGCTGGAGGTCACAAGGGGTGGGCTGGACAGAACAGGGTGTAGGAGGATGGAGGATGGCTGATACTTCTGTCTCAAATTCCATGGCTTCTACTAAAAATGTATAGAAAATGAAGAAATAGGTAGCATCCCGGTATGTCAGTCTATGTATTTGTATGGAAAAGAAGACACACATTAAATTTGAAATCTAGCAACCTATTTGGGTCTTACTCCAGCCTTGCTGACAGACTTAAAGTGGGGCATCAGGGCTTAGCTCTGTCTGGTAAAGTAGAAATATGTGAGAAGATTTGGCCCCTGTAGAAGAGAATTTCCAGTCTATTTCACTTCAGTGATTTCTGTGTTTGTCTTGTAGCTTGTCTTGCAGTGAGATGGAATGCTGCATTGTGTGGGAACTTACTGTTTTGTAACTAGCTTTTGCAAAAAAAATGTTGTTTTGATAAAGATATTATTCAGTTTAGACCACATCCAGGTTTCACCCAGGTTTTATAACACAGGAGTGTGTCCCAAGTTCCTCAGATGCCTATGACTATTCCCTCCTGCATAACTAATTTAATGCAGCCCTGAAAACAGTTTAGTCTCTGTGGAAAGCTCTGCAGCTCCAGCATGACTTAGTCTTTCCCAGCTCCTTCTTATCCATCAACTTTCCTGCAGTGGAAAGAAATGGCAGTGCAGGAGCTGCTGAGAGAGTGCATCCCTACAGCCATAAAGCTGCCACATTAGAACAAGTGACATGGTAGCTTTTAAAAATCTCCTGAAACAGCCAAAAAAAGAATGTTTGCTCTAAAGACTTGTCTAACCATATCAGTTAAAAAGAATGATTCCATGAAGAACAAATTCCAGTCTCTCTGAAGGCAGAAGAAATCTACAATTACTTTCTAATGACTGAAGTGCAGTTACAAAAGATTTCCACTTGCAGAAGCAAGATCATTTTTCTGGCCCATACCATGAGCTGTATTTTAATGACATTTTAATGACAGTTTTCCCCAGGTGTGGCTAAAGTGTGTATATGGATTTTAGTGGTGAGGAATAACTACCTGGGGAAATTGTAGGCTTTTTTTTTAGACACTGGTGAGCTAGAGGCAGCACTTGTGAACTGAAAGCAGTCCTAGAGACAGCCTTTGGACATTGCTTTCTGAAAGATTGATTCCTATCATCTTATCAGTCTAAGCATATGACTGCAGAATGCACTAAGAGCTGGCAGACTGTTTCCACAGCTATTGCACAGAAATGACCAGCACATTATCTGCTTGAGCGCAGAAGGTCAGCAGTCTTGCTAGGATCTCAGAATACAGGGAAGGCAAATTCCTCTCTGTTACCAGGTACAAGTTCAAAAAAAAAAAAAGCAAAAGCAATGGATTTTAATGAAGTGACTCTGGATTTACACTGTTACAGCTGAGACCAGGTTTTGGTTCTTTGTGTGTAGATGTATCTACAAATAACCTTCTTAACCTGCTGGAAAGCTAATGATGGAAAATGTTCCCCATAAAAGTATATATATTACAGCTGTGTAAATACATTAAAAAAACCCCAAACTGTCAGCAAACTTGCTGGCAGACCTGTGAATGTTTCAACAAGTTCTCTGTACTCCACATAGCTTCCTTTTTATTCTCTACATAGACACACAGACATACGTACACACCCGTGGATATAGACCTAATAATCTTTAGAGAGTACAAGACTCTTAAGAGAGCTGATTTTGATCATTTAGCTCCCCTAAACAAACAGGATCCCACTGCAGAACATATGCTATGAGATGTGCTGCTTATGAAACACATTTTATAAACTTTACCTGGTTGTCATCTGTGAAGTTCAGCAAGCAATCTGTGTGATAACCCTGACACAGAAGAACCAGGGAGCTGCTTTCTCCAGGGGAAAACAAGAGATGTGCTAATGATGGCACGTGAGTCTCCCCAAAAGTTCCTCAGCAAGAGCAGCTGGGCTTCTTGTGTGATAGCTGCCGTAAGTTACTTTTATTATAGGCTAGTGGCAAATCTTTAAGAAGCAGGGAAGAAACAGGGAGTAGGTGATTTTAAGTCCCAGTGCTCCTTGCAATTACTTCTGGAGAGACATGAGTGACAAACTCAGGGCTAAATCTAGAGACATCATCAGTCCTTCCTTTTTAGAACTCTGTTTAATCAACAAAACGACTCCTGACTCAAACTTGTGTGTCCACTATTTCAGTGGAAGAAAAGGGGGGATAAGGGAAGATTTGACACACACTTCTGGTATTTTTAAAAGCTAATAAACTGTTTAAAGCTCCATGACTGAGTAGTTATAGTGAATCGTTAGTGTTTTTGGCAAGACTGTTGGGATATATTTACAGCATGCAATTGGAAAAGAAGCTTGTTATAAATAAACTATTCCGAGTGACAGATTAAGAAAATATTGGATATGTACAAAATGACAGCATTAAACAATGAAAGTATTTCCTGAGGAGCTGAGCCTTAGCAAAAGCCACAGACAAAATATTTTTAGTGGCATTCCAACACTCTGTGTTTCAGAGCCATTTATAACAGAGCTCATTATGAGATATTCCTTTCTGCTACAGGCCACAGCTGGATATACCAAAAAATAACCCTCAGAAAAAAAAAATAAATTAAAGAAATATTTACCTACAAGAAAGAGTCACAGTACCTGGCTTTATTTCTTATGGCTGATTTCTCCTCTTCAATCCACTATGTGGGTTCAAGAGAAGAATTTGCCCTTATGTCTTCAAATCCTCAGGCCCTTGCCTCTCCTGAGGACTGCTATAAATCCCCAGTCATTCCCATCTGCAGGAGCACAGAAATCACAGAGAAAGGCTTCTGCAGAAGCTTGGCAGGGCAGAAGGCTACCTGTACACATGGGCTATATTTACCTGCTCCCCTAACATCCTCCTACAGCACAGGAGATGTGAACCCTCTCACAGTGCATGCAAAACAGATCCTGGCTTAGCTATTGCACTGGGCATGAAAAGCAGCTTTCAGGTGAGTCATGTTGTTAAAAGCTCACCTACACTTTCTTGGATGTTTAGAACAGCTAAACCAAACCACTAAAGGAATATCTGTACTACAGCTCTTAGGGCCTAAGATGGGGTGGGGAGCTGGGAAGTGAATGGAAGAGAGCCCAAGTGTAAGAATGGATAGCCTCTGAGCAGCTGTGGCTTGAATGTCTTCAGGGCACTAGGAGGATAATGCTCAGAGGTGGCACTTTGAAAGCTTTGTCAAGGATAAAGACATCATTGCCTGTGCAGCTGTGTTACTATGCAGTGACACCAAAAAGGGCATGTTGGCTGCCTCCCATTGTGTGTGTGTCCACCTTAATAACATTCATGATGGTCTGCTTTGTGCTTCTGCTGCTGATTCACACCAGAGCTCACCTAAGCACTATTGCTTTCACCTAGCTGTTTTGTCTCCTAGCAGGCTGTGCCTACTCCTCTGGAGTTTTCACCTTGTTGCTGCCAGCCAGGGCAGATGGTACAGTGTGTTACTGACCTGCTGCTCCAGGGTAGAAGCAGCTTGGAGGAGGCAGAGAGGTATCTGTTTGCACAGGAACACCTCTATGGAAAGAGCTCCATCCACTTTTCCTTCCTTTCCTCTATCTTCCTGTGTGAATGGTGTCGATAGGGTTTGTGTGGGGAAGCCTGCCAGAGGCAGACATGCAGGTAGAGCTTCTAGTTGGCTTCCCTAGCTGCACTTGCTATCGAAATATGTACACTTTTCATATGTTTGCCTTTCTTTTAGAGAATATTAGTTCTTGGGTCTCTGGATGACTGCAACCCATCAAGTGTCAGCCTGTCTTTTCACCCTTTTGTATGGTGTGTTGGCTCTAAACATAGCCAGCACCAGTTGTATATAAAGATGCACACAAACCCATGTCACTACATGACAACAGCCCTGTCCTAGAAGTGAGATGCAAAGTGGATTTCTCAGGTCGATTTGTTTGTCGCTCTGATCACTGAGGATGCAGCACATTCTGAAATAGCAAGCTATAGTTGCCTAATAAGCCCAGATAGTCCCTGTTTCTTTGCATCAAGTGTTTATTTAAGATCTTATAGTTCTTCCATAAAAGACTATGGAGATACACAGATGAGCTTTGATGGGAGCTGAATCTCTTTCCAGATTTTTGATAAGTAAATGTCAGTTGTCCTAATCAGGAAGATTCAGGTTTTGTGATGGCAAATTTTACATCCCTCTGGGCAAGGTGGGACTGGCAATGGAGGGCCTTGGCTCTAGGAAAATACAAGAGTATTCATACCTCCAGCCTCTCATTCCAAGAGCCAGAACAACAGTGATGGCACATCTTCTGAGCTCATAAAAAGATTTCCCAGGCTTGTCCTGACATGTGGTCATCCTGCTGTTTTGAATGATACAGCCTAGATGGTGGAAAATGAGTTTGAGAGTCCAAATTCTTTTATTCCAAGGGAAGTTCTAGTACACAGATGAGATTTTTGGCATTTCTGCTGGTCTGGCTTTGTTTTACTGTCTGGATTGCTTGATGCTCTGAAGGGCTACACGGTAAGCAAAGCTGTTGCAATGGCCAGGGTTTCCTTATGAGGTTGTTCCAGTGACTTGAAAACTTAACTAGGATATCAGGTGATTCCTTACAGAAAGATATTGATAGTATATTTCTTTTTTTCCAACCCAGCCTCAGGAGGACCCCTATTGTACTGTAGTCAGGTATATTTGCTAGCTCAACTTCAATAGGGTTAACTGGATCCACTGAGGGGTATAGATGAGGGCAACAAGAAAAGATTGATCATTAAGTCCATAAGCCATTGAGAAGCAAAAATGAAACTCAATAGAAAGTTTACTGTATTAAACAGTATTTAAGGTAGTATATGTTTTCATGAATCTCTATTTACTGTGGGTAACTATACAGACAGGAAACAGTATTTTTCCTGTGATGGTGGTTGAACTGTAACTGGAAGAGGTTGTCCTGAGAAGTTGTGGAATCTCCATTCTTACAGCTATTCAGAACTCACCTGCTCATGGTCCTAAGCAAACTGCTTTAGCTGTTGGGTTGGACTTAGACAATCTCCAGAGGTCCCTGCCAACACCAGCTATTGTGTAATTTTGTTATTCTGTAATTTCAGGGTCCAAAGGAAAGTTAAAGTAAAGACAAAATATATCTTTTTAAAAAACTATGTGCTTTAAAGGCTCCAGCTTACTCCAGGAACAAATAAAACCTTTTGTTTTGTTGACTTTTTGCATAAAGAGTTCTTATAAATATGAAGTGCAGGAATAACACAATAGGGAAAAATTGTTGAAGCCAAATAATAATTTTGGATACAACTTTGCCTTTCTTCCTGGATCTCCTAGTTAAAGTAAAAGGCACAGCCTCAGAGTAAGTGAGTGCTGGAGGATGGGATTACATTCAGAAAACACTAACTCTTGTAAGCTGGAAGCATAATCAATAACCATCTAGCAGAATGGAGAGCCAACAGTATTGTACTGCCCTTTGGAAATCAGCTGTTGCAAAAAGAGATATGGTGACTGTCATGTTCAGGACAACCAGCTAATGGGCAATTATAGTAAAATTCCTTCAATTTTCCCTGTAATTAGACTAATTATATACCCTACATGCCTTTATCCCAAGCTGTGAGTCTGCTAGAAAAAGTAATTTGTTTTCATGAAAATCTTATTAAGCTGCATCATTGATATTAATCTTTCCCTCTTAAAAACTTTGTTATTTCCAATAATTGAAGTCCTATGTATTGTGCTTTTTCTACTGCAAAATCCATCTGTATTTTCCCTCAGGGCAAAAGGTCTGAAGCAGCTGTTAATGGAGAAAAGTCTAACAGTATAAATCATTTGGATTTCTCTTCAGTTTCTTTCTAAGTAACAGCTGCTTTAGTCTACTTCACAGCAGTTATGTTTGTAAAAAATGCAAATTGGGCTGTGATTCAGTAATTGTCCTGTTTGTCTGGTGAGTGTTAATCCAACATAGTGCTGTATTTTACCCTCATATTTAGAAAGAACAAGTGATTCCTATCCTGGGAATTCTCTGTCTGGATGTTTTCCACCACTTGAAGTATAAAAAGAGATTGACTTCCGACAGAGTAGAAGGTATTTTCTTCCCATGGAGGCATACATATCTGACCAAACTCTTGGCTGATGTATTCTTTGGGCAATCTAGTTGAGGGAAAAGAGTGTAACTTGCTGTGTATGACTTTCCCTTGCACACAGAGAGTTACAGGGCAAACCTGAACAGAACATCCCTGACAATATTTACTGTCCTTAATGCTCACCTAAGTCAGAGTAGCTATTTTTGTACAAACATCCTTTACATGTTTTACTTACACTGAAAGGATAAAAAACCTGGTTTTTTTTTTCCCTGTCTGCTTTATTATTTTATATTGAGAAACCTGATAATAAATAAATTAATGGCTTCACTTTACTCTTAGTGCATGGCTAGAATTTGTGCCCTTTCTGTTTCCACAGTGTTCTTTTCACTTGCTAGTTTCCCCTCAGTCAGTTTTAAACAGTTTGTATTTCAGCTTAGCTTGAGGTAGACTTTGGTGAACTCTTGAAAATCATTTTGCACATTCTAATTCACTTTCCCACCTTAAGTTCATGAGTTCATACTTCTTTTTCTTCTCAAGGAGTTTTGGGTGTTTGTTTCTTTGAAGAGTAGAGAATTCCTACTCTTTAAGCAAATATATGTGTAACACCCATGCAAGTGACAACAGTTGTCAAATGATGCAGTGATATTTCAGCAGCTGGTGTTACTACATCCATTCCAAGTTATTAACTTTTTTTATAAAGCCCTTAGACATCTAAAAGTATTGCAGTGGCCAAGACATGGTCAGAAGAACACTGACAAACAAACTCTGGTAGGTCTTGTTGAACTAGTCAAATCAGCACTTCTTTCAAGAAGATATAGCCCCCAATTACAGATCTGGTAGAGTATTTTACTGCACCTCAGCTGTTCCATTTCACAGTCCTGTAGATGAGCTTAACTTAGAAATAAAAGTTGTTTTGCAGTAAGACACCAGATTATGAACTGGAGCAGCTGAGATGCAGCAGGTTTCACTCTATCTGGAAAAGGAGCAAGAATTTCTGGCACAGGGTCAGTAGCAAACAGCTGGGCTGGGGGGAGAAGAGGCAGTAAGGTCTTTGCTACCACAGCTGTTTGCTTAGTGAGTATGAGTCAAAGCCTTGAGAGAAGCATATAGTCAAAAACAGTTGAACAGTTCAGGAACCACCTGTAGTCTGAAATAGATTCACAGGGAATATCTGATGGACAGCTGTAAATGATGAGCAAAAAGTACCCATGTCTGCTCTTGGATCAGTTGTGCAGAGAGAACAAGGCCATGTCTGTAGTATGAAATATTCTTTATAGAGCTCAAGGCCTTGTACCTGGACTTTGAAGGTAAAACATTTTGAATGTTACACTTCCTCACACAGAGGGTGATTGGGCTCTGGAATAGGCTGCCCAGGGAGGTGGTGGAGTCACCATCCCTGGAGGTGTTTAAAAAAAGATTGGATGTGGCACTGAGTGGCATGGTTTAGATGTTGGGTGTATAGGGTCATAGGCTGCACTTGATGATCCTGGGGGTCTTTTCCAGTCTTCGTGATTCTGTGATTCTGTGAATGGAGACTACTTCTTTTAGGTGGATGCATAAAATCAATATATCCCTAACACTTTGCAAAACACAAGCCATTTGAAGTTCTTCTGCAAATAGCACCATGACACCTGCCCCTTACAGTGCTGACATAGTTTATTAGGAAATACCACCCATCACAGAAGTCAGATGATATTGAGGGAAATAAAAGCTATGACACCAGCCAAAAAAAGGCTATCTGTATCCAAACACTCCTTCTGCTTTTTACCCCTGTTCTTCTGGTTCTCTTCTACACAGAAGCATTCACAGCTATTTATTTATTGATCAACATTCATATCTATAAAACATATGCCCACTGCCCAGGCATCTGGGTGGATTTACATTCACAAAAAGCCTTATAAATAATTCACAGCATATTAACAACAACTGTTAGAGAAAAGAGAATCCTGGGGGTAATAATTATCTGAGAGCACAAAAGCCCTCTAGAAACATAAGGTCTAACCAATTTCTCCATTAGCCCCATGGATTTTCTTAGGAAGAGGCACAAATAAACAAGCCCTAAAGGCTAGTAGGCCTAGTAGGACTATCAGTCCAGCTGGAAAAAAAGTTTTAGAGCTAAGCATTCTTCACAGCAAATATTTTCCCACCCACTACTGAAACTGACAACAGAAATGCTCCAGGTGAACTCAGTGGCTTAGAAGATAAAGGAAAGAAAAAAAACCACTGGGTCTCAGACTGTTTAGGGATTTGTAACATGCCAACATGTTCAATATTATCACTCCACAAACAAAATTTTATAGAGTGCTTTCATAAAAAATGCACTCGAAACTAAGAGTAAAATGTCCATGGAGTTCATTTATGAAGCAATAAAAGTAAATTAGTCCTGGAGCAATAGAATAAGGTAAAGTCAAATCAGATTTGCTTATTTGAACATTTTACAACCTGGAAAATAAAAGACAATAATTTGGAAATAGTTTTATGTCTTGACAATAAAACCTTTAAACAGTCAGATACATTATCTTGCATTGAATGTGAGGGCAAACAAGTTGAAAGCTATTTAGAAACCTGTAGAACTCCTTGACTTATGCAGTAAAGATTTGACAGATGAGTAAAATTTATGGAGTTCTGCTGACATAGGCTGGGTGCTTATGACCTTGTGGCACCTGCCTGCAAGGGTTTAAGCTCAAGAAGCTGACACTGGTCAGATTTGAAGCATTGCTTGGTGGATTGCATTCCACAAGTACTGCAATTCCCTATGTAGTTCAAGCCTGTTGAGTACAGTACTCTTCCAGCAGTTGCTTTGCTCATTGGTCTCGTGATTTCTGTGACTCTGGTTTTGAGTTTTGATAAAGTGGTGGGGTACTTCTGTGGGAGAATTCATCTGGTGAATTCATTATTGGATAAGATGGGTGAAACAGGAAGCAGAGAGACCTTTGTTTGTTCAGCTCTATGGAAGCAAAGGACAGTTTTTTTCTTGCTGGAAGAGAAGCATCCACATACCACAGCCTGTGAGGAAGCAACAGGCCCACCTTCTTCTTGAACACCAGGAGAGCATCTTAACCCTTTAGCTGATCAAGCTCAGAAATTATCTTCCAGTTTTTATTTTCAGCTCCTGAAGAGCATTATTTTTGATCAATCCACATTATCTTCAGTAAGCTTCAGTGTGACCTAAGGAGGTCCTGCTGAGAGAGGTTCTACTCTACTTACTTCCCAGCTCTGTCACTCTCTATTAGGTTTTTACTGAGCCAGTAATTGTCTTTTGGGCAATATTGAAGAGCTTGGAGTTATCTATGCATTTACATGCGGTGTAGGACCATGGCTTAAATGACAGAACAGACTTACTCAGAGCATGGCCAGAGCACTCTCTGTATCCAGGCTTGTGCCTTACTTCATAAAGAGGATGACATGAGGTTTTTTATTGTCTTATTACCTAGAAATAGAGCTCATTGCTCTGAGATCCCACCTTCAGAAGCACAGATTTTGACCAGATAGTTTCTGTTGACTCTCACCTGAGATTTCCCAACAATCAAGCTGTTGGTATCACCACACTGTCTTCAGCACAGGCATTTTTATTTTATTTACTTCTTTTTACAGGCAAGTTACCATTCTTACACAAACAGTAATAGAGGTAATTGAAGACATGTGAACATCATGGGTGTGTTCTTTTGTTTCTTTCTGCTGCAGGTTGGTTCAAGTTGGCAGTAGTGTCACCTGAAGTATGGAGCAGAGTCTGTCACCTGTGCAATCACCATCTGTCCTACCTGCAAATTCTGCAGGGAAGGAGCACAGATAAACAAGAGAAGAGCCTCTCCCTGAGGTTCTTCCTGATGGATTGCTTCATCAATGTTTCAGGATAAGGAAGGACCTGCTGCAGGCCAAGGTGGATGGCAGCACAGAGCCTCCAAACCACAGATCTAGATGGACTCCTAGGAGGTTATCATCTGCCAGGTCATCCCAAGGAGGATCTGAGTCACCCAGCATGCTCCCAAATCAGCTATGCTGCCCAAGAGCTCACAGAGAGAACTCCCAGGAATCAAGAATAAAACTCCAGGCTCTAGTCCAGGAGTCATAAGAGATGATGTGCTGACTGAAGGTGTACAATTTTGAGGAATGCTCACTCCTGTTATCTCTTGCTTTTTATTTCTTTCTGTACAGACCATAACTCTACAGACAGCATGTAAGGGGTCTGTGTAGAAGATTTCTGCTCCCACAGAAATGATCACTAAATCTTTGTTGTTCAACTCATTGCAATTTGCGCTTCGTAATGTGGCACAGACATCCACTGAGATGTCAATCCTCTCTCAAGAGTTTTCCCAAAGGACAGATACATCAGTCTACCAACACTGTGACAGTCAGAAAAGTGTTACATCAGTCAGTGACATGCATTGTGTTTCTTCAGTAGGATGCTTGTTCAGGGCAATCCACTCTGTTCCAGTGTGTTATGCATAATACTTCCAGTAGTTAAGAGTGTCAAACCATCTACATTTTAGAATGGCATGGTCAAGTAAAACCATTATTCAGTTCTTTGTTCTTCATAAGGCCATTTCCAAAGATCTACCAAAAAAGCTTTTTAATTATATAGGTACATACTTTTTTATCAGCCTTCTGGGTAAAATCAGATCTTGTATATATCTGTGCACCTCTTGAGGAGGCTCAGTGGTGACCTTATCTCTCTTTACAATTGCCTGAAAGGAGGCTGGAACGAGGTGGGAGTCAGTCTCTTCTGGGTTAACAGTGAGAGGACAAGAGGAAATGTCCTCAAGTGGCACCAGGGGAGGTTTAGGTTGGATGTTAGGAAAAAATTCTTCACTGAAAGGGTTGTTAGGTATTGGCACAGGCTACCCAGGGAAGTAGTGGAGTCATCGTCCCTGGAGGTGCTCAAAAAACATAGAGATGTGGTACTTATGGACATGGTTTAGTGGCATACTAGACAGTTGGACTTGTTGGACAGTTGGACAGTTGGATTGTTCTTTTGACCTTAGTTTCTGGTCAAACCAGGACAGTGATCTTAGAAGTCTCTTACAACCTTAATGATTCTGTGATTCCTAGACCACATTTAAAATTTGCAGTCTATGGTTGTGTATGTTACATTTTCTGCAGGAGGCTTCAAGCAACTTCTGTGTAAGCATCATATGGTTCATGAATTCATCTACCTGCATAAAGGCAGAGGAATACATTCATATGAACACAGTGCACATCAAGTACTTCACAGAGGAAGAAAACCACTTTTCAGGTTATGTACTAGGGAGTTAACAAAACATGGTAACAGAGGATTTATTATCATGCAGAATGTGAAAATGGTTAAGGATCTGATCCTGAAAGCAGCTGAGTGCCTGCAAGGTTGTGTGGAAACAATTGACTCCGTGGGAAAGGTGAAATGCTGTGCAAAAGCTGCACTACAAGAGTGTCTGTCAGCATGGCACTGCCCAGGAGACTAAACAAACACAACAGCTGCACTCACTTCCACTGCCTCTGCTTTTCCCTCTTTGGTTTCTGAGATTAAACAGAATGATAACAATTTTGTGCAAACACATTTCCCTTCCTTCAGATGCATTCTGATATGTCTGTCAGCACTTCTCACCAGAACAATAAAGAAAAAGGAGTGTTTTAGTCCTTGTTGCAATATTTCTCTAATCAAGCTCTTTGCTAGAGGAAATTCAGGCAAATGTTGACTACCATGAACTACAGAAGAAATAACAAACAAATATTACAGAAAAGCTTCCTAGCTCCAGGACCAAGTCCATGATGTTT
Organism: Bucco capensis; assembly: GCA_013396975.1. NCBI lineage: Eukaryota > Metazoa > Chordata > Aves > Piciformes > Bucconidae > Bucco > Bucco capensis. The sequence continues at coordinate 750,343 of VWZO01017561.1, forward strand.
CTCTTTGGTGTCAAGTCTGGTTCAAAGCTTGTAAAGAGGCAACACATTAGGAAAATTAGGTAACAACTTAGGAAGAAAAAATAAAAGTCTTGTGTTTCACACTCTCTGATGTCATGTCTGCAACATTTTTCCTTTTGTTCCCTGCTGCAGTGTATGTCGTGGTTACAGAGTAGCAGGACACAGTGTAGATAGCTGAGCAGAAGCAGACTGCTGCAAGCTGGTGGTGTGCAATGCTGAATCTTGCTGGAAGCAAGAGCAATAGATCTGGTGCCCAACAGCAATGGCTGTGACACATCTCCTTCTGTGCTGCTTGGATTGCATTGTTGGGAGAAGACTAAGTGATAGTGTGTCTTCCACTTCTCCTCTTGTATTTTGCAGAATTTCTCCTCCGCGCAATAACTTTTTTATCTGCACTGAGTGAATATTGTTCTAGCTTCTCTCTTGTTATTGCTGTCATTGAAACTACATATAAAATTTCAATCAGGTCTCCAGAGACTGCAGACTGTACTTCTGGACTATCATGCAGACCATTTTGTATTGTTCAGAAACATGGACTAACTTAAGGCAAATTCTTGGAACAAACCAGCATTTTCAGTTAAAACTCTCCACTTGCAAAGCTGCAGAATTATTACACTTGTATTTACACATACAAGTTAATATTTTAAGGATAAGACAAGTTAACTGTAACATCCAAACCAAGACATCATGTAAGTTGGGAGAGCTTCTGATTCTTTTGTCCAACATCACTTGTACAGTTAACCTGGAAAAAAAAAAAAAGGTTGTGAATCCATTTAGGCTGTTCCTACAAGGAGTGAAAATTCATTGATAGGGCTAGGACAAAGGCTGGACTAAATGATCTTCAAGGTCTCTTCCAGCTGTAACTGTTCTACGATTCTATGATTTCTATTTTCATGTGAAGACAAGAGGAATAATTTTTGAAGACTGCCTCAGTGACTTGGGAATCATAAAGCTTGTTTTTAAAGGGAGTTGGTGCATGCATACTCCATGCTTGTGGCACCCTGTGCAAGGATACCCCCAGTCTGCGTTTTGGGACCTAAGCCAGTATGCTCATGTAGCAATGGACTGCTCTGTGAAGATATAGCAACCTGTGTGGAGCTACTCCAGAGATCTCTCAGCTGATTTCCCTTGATGGTGGAGTCACTGTTCCTGGAGATGCTCAAAAGATGTGTAGATGTGGTACTGAGGTTTAAATGATGTGTAGATGTGGTGCTTAGTGATGATTTGGCACTATTGATTTAGTAGTTGGATTTTAAAGGTTTTTTCCAATCAAAACAATTCTATGATAACTGAGCCAAAAAACTCTCTGCATTTCAGTTAGGCTGAAAGAAACAGTTGTTTTGAGAGATGCAGGGGAGTAAGGGGAGAGCTTGGGTCTTTTCACACTAAGCTCCACATCTCCCAGTCGCATCATGGTGCCGCACAAGCATTACCAGCTCTCAGGGCTGAGCAAGCCAAGTGGAAAGACCTTGTAGGGACTAAAACCAGCCTGCTGGGCATCACCTACCATGTGTGACAGTGCAGACATGCTCACAAGTGCTTACATGGCTTCTCAATGAGCTACTGCTCATCTGCAAAGTCTTGCTGACTGGCTGCTCCCACCCTATGGCATATTAAGCTAATAATGGTTTACTTAGTGTTCATAATAGGCTGAGAGCAGACACACAGTTGGGTAGTGGAGTATTTGCTGACTTGTGGTTATTCATTAGCCAGGATTTTTCCCCCCTCTTTTGTGACTTCCTCTCCTTGCTTTCAGAGTACAGAGTTACCAAAGGAAAGCAGAAGCTCCTTAATGAGGAGGTTTAGGCAGATTAAAAGTTGGGAGTTCACAGCTGCAGCTCAGCAGTTTTGAGTCCAGGATGGATCATAATGTGCAGGAGCTCAGTGGTGCAGGAACTCAGATTGTTGAGGTCATCTCCAGCACTGGGGAGCCCATCAGGGCCAGGCTGGACAAGGCTTTGGGCCTGAGAGTCAGAACTAGAAGATCTTTAAGGTCCCTTCCAACTCAAACCAGTGTATGACTCTGTGATGTCAAGCAGTTGCATGTGTAAGTATTAAAAATCTAATGGGATACTCATTTCTGTTTTCCAGTAAGGATTTATATGCCTGTAGAGTAAAGATGCTTCTGTTCCTTCATCTTTTCATGGGAAAAACTGACAAAGACTTCAAGACAAGAATATATCTTGTATACCATCCTGTCTTTTATAACCCCCAAAGTTAGGAGGAAGGGGTAAATTTAGGTGGTGGGGGTAAATGTGTTTTTGTTCCTGTTTATTCTCATTTTCTTTTTCTACTTAGGCTGCTAGATATCTACCTTGATTTTATATTCTGATGCCCTGTATTACCTACCTCTGTAGTATTTTCCTTTATGGGTCAATGTATCTCTTGACCAAAAGGATTACATTTTGGAGACCTGCTCCTTGATGAACAGGATGGAATTTGTGGGCTTCCCAAGTGCTGGAGGCTACACATCAGGTGGTAACTATAGTCAATGGAGAGACATTGACAGTTTTAGAGTTCATCTCCTCCCAGAGGAGAAATCTTGGTGAATGAATTTGCCTTTGACTCTGTGTTGAGAAGCAAGGATACAAATACTCACTTTCCTCAGCTCACATGTAGATGTGTAACTTCAGGTATCATGACTTCTGTTCGTTAAGGATATTCTCCATAGCATTTTTTTCTTTTGTTAGTCACTGGTTTTAAAATATTTCCAATGAGGGCAACAGTTGCTAATGTGACCATAAGTCAATGCAGGGTCAGGAAGACTGTGCCTGATCTGAACTAGATACTTATTCATTCTCCCAGTTTCTTTTATGTGGTTTGTAAGATCAGAATTCAAACAGCAGCTTCTTTAGCCTGTTCTAGAGCCATGCCTATTAAAAATTGTTATATTCCTGGTACAGTAAATATTCCATTTACTAGTGAGCTGAACATCATTTTTTTTCCTCCCTCTTATCATAAAGAGAGATTTTTTGTAAGCCTACAATTAGATCCATCAGTTCTGGTTTTTCATTTGTGAATGTATATGTGCTTGCCACATCACCTCTCTGCTCTGCCTCTCCACTCTGTTGTAAGTAGACAGACACTGAAGCAAAGGCTACAAGGGTTATGCTCCCTGAGAGGAGAGCACTGGGGAGGGAGACTCACATACTTCACTGCCTTGCCTGCAGGCAGCAGCAGTGGAAGAAGTGGCATGGCAGAGCTGTGTGACCTGCATGTGTCTGCACAGAGACTATGACCACTCCACTTATTCCCCTGGGTTGTGACACCATGAGGAAAGCTGAATTTTAGCAGTGCTGTGCTTTGTCACTGGGGGGAATCTTAGTTCTATAGGGCAGTGGATAAAAATAGCATCCTCAAATGGCTAAAAATGGGACCTGTCACTCTTAATAACGTCAGTTTAAGCTTGAACTCAGTGTTTCTTCCAGATGTGCAGAGCTATGAATGACACAACAGATTCACATGTAGCTGGTGGCTGACAACCACTGTGTGCAGAGGCAGAGTGCAGTTACTCTTTTGTAGTGATGCAACCTCATTATAGAGCTGCTTAATATTATGCAGGGAACCTGGAGAGGAAAGAAAGTCACAAAAGGTGCTAAAATCAGGTCTACTGGGAAGCTCTAATTACAGCTGTTGCACAAAATGTTAAGGCCCATATATAAGTCAGCTTCTGCATGCTTTTACCTCTTGCCAGCACAAAATGTAAGAACTTCCTCTCTCCTCCTTTCTCTGTTTCATAGTGGTCTATAGAAAAGTGGAGAGTATTCTTTACAGAGAGGCATGATATCAAAATTCTCTTCTGTGCTGCCTGTAGTTGTAGAGGTTGGAGGAATCATAGGCAGTGCTCAGCCTTGTACAGGCACGAGAACTAAAGAATGTGTGTTTTAAAGAAAACACTTAGAAATCTGTGAATCATCCCCCAAGCTCCAGCATATTTTCTAAAAGCACTCCAAGAAGATCTGTAGAGACTTAGAAGAAATGTCAGTACATTTCCAGCACTCTAAAGGCACTCTGAGACACAACCACCTAAGGTATAAATTTCCATCATAGTGGATTCTGAAGAGTATTGTTAAAGATGAAGTGAGATGAAAAAAATCTCCTTTATGTATGAGCTATAGACCAGGTAGACCTTATCAAGCTTAGTTTTGAGGGGTTTGCTATAATCTAACAGACCTCCCCCAATAAAAGATCAAAAGAAAATGGTTGGGCTTACAGAGAGGTGAGGTACAGCTTTTTTGGTTTGCTTGCTTTCAGTACTGGACAGGAGAATGAATGATTAAAGCTCATTTCATGAAATTAAAGGTGTCTGGGGTTTAAAGTAGTGTCAATCTTTCCTTAATCAGAAATTGTTCTTATGACAGAATGAGAATGGTTTGCAATTTCTATAACAGTAGCCTTCTAATAGCAGATATCCACCCACTGGTAACATTGATAGGCAAAGCCAACTTTGTACCATGGTATAAGGCATATGGAAAATGTACTGAGTTTAAAAGTGTCTTATGTATCCTCCCATGTGATGACAGCAGGCATGTGAAGTGCCTGCATAGGGACAGGGGCTGAAAAGGCCAAAGACTTGGGGAAACAGTGATGTTCTGTTGAACAGGAAAGAGCAAATCACAGCTGAGCTGCAGAGAACATGCTGAGAAGCTAGACTCTGTGCTTGAGCCTGTAACTGATAGACCCAACATGGGAAAGGAGAGACAGCCAGGAGCTTGTACAGAATCTCAAAACAGGTGAATCTAAGGGTTTAATATACTAACAAAACCAACAGAGAGCTTTGACAGGTACCTTCTCAATTAGGTGACCATCAGTGTATTGGGGTGCTACTTATGCCAAAGCCTACAGTGCACGGGTGATTCTAGCTAAAACTGACAGTAACGGAAGAGTGGCAGAAGCTTTGTCTGCCTGCTGAGGAGTACAATCATATGGACATTTCTGGATGATTTGAAATATTTATGTGTTATTCAGAAACTCTGCTGTTCTCAGTTAAATGCTCCTCTCCATTTTTTTCTAGGGTAAGAGAGAAAACATGCTTGATTTTGAAGTGAAAGCAGGCTTTGCTGTACCACACCAGGAAACCAAAACTGTATTCTTCATGAGAAGGACTCCCTATTGGGCACTTTAACAGCTCACAGTCAACCACCATCTACAGGTCTCTGAGTCAGTTTTATTCCATCAGATGAGAAGAAACAAAAACCCTACAATCATCCAACCTCATTCTAAAAGAGGTTGCTGCTAATAAATCAGAATCACTATTAAGAGTCTCCTGCCCCACTGGTGTTGAAGGTTGAGTGGAAGAGGAGTGTGAGACATCACCTGTATAATGTTATTCCACTACTCCAGTGGAAGAATTAATCTACTGACCCATTAAACTCAGGGAAAGCCATGTAGAATATATTTCTGACTTGTCACACAAACATATCCTGGTGGACTAGCTGAGGATTATTCCCAGGAAGGTTCCCAGACCTGTAGGAAGCTCCTAATAGGGAAGGGAATGATGAAAATATAATTTCTGAAGTCATACCTGGGACCCACTTTGAAAAAACCCTTCCAGAATGAGAGACAGACAGTGATCTTAATGAGAGGAGAAGCTTCACTGTAGCTACATTGACTTGATTGGCTGCCACTTAATGATTTTTTGTGTGTGTATTTAAACTGTCTTGCAAAATTCTCCCCAAGCTTTATACTGGTATGTGGAAGGACAAGGCTGTGTTCCTAGTCACACAGGCTCTTATTGGGTGATAACACATTTTGTGACACACTCTTCAACTCTACTCTTCCCTTAACAGTGAGGAATGGTTGTCACAATGAGGTATCTAAAATCAAGATTAATTCAGACAAAATGAAAACTTGATTGATGCTTTGTTCTGATATTTCTGGCTTGTTCTCTCCTTCCTCCCACCTGCAAGGAGGTAAGATAAGGTACAAGAACAGCAGAGTAAATCTCCTCCTTGCTGCCCTCTGACTCCTACAGGCAGTTGGTAGATGGGAGCATTTGTCATCTCCCTTCTCATCCCTACTTGTCAGTTCAAGCATGGGAGATGCTGGGTATACAGCAACCTTCTCCCCACTTTTCATGGATCCAACATGCAGGTAACCCTGATGTGGGTGTAGTGGTTTAATAGTGGCTACAGGAGATGGACTTCAGCCCTCTAAGTGTCTTCTCAAAGGGCCCTCTGCAGTTAGTCAAGGTGTAAAGGCATTTTCAAAGGATGATTCATGTAATCAAAAATAAAGCACGAAGAATAAATGGCATGAACCCTCCAGAGGAACAATTTTCCCTGCACTGTCTGTTCAAGTAACCTAGATGACAATCTCAGATTAGATGCTTGAATTTTACAAGGCTAAAGTTAGGTGAGATGAACCCTATCTAAACTTAAATTCCAACCACAGGGTACCTAGAAGAGCACTTCAGCCCACAATGTGACTTAGTTAAACCCACATGCCTATGGAGGTAAAATGGGACTTGGGCATGGAGATCCATAAAGAAATTTTGGAAATACCAGTTTACCTAGTGGAAGCTTGCAAAAAACATCATCCAATACTCAGACCTTTACAGGTGTGGGATTTTTTTTCCTCTTCAGATGAGTCATTTCCAAGAACTGTTTTTTACTGTTCAAACATGATTTCTGTAATCCTTTCAGTTTCTTTTGAGGAAGAGCTTCAGTGCTGCCTGTTTTCTTTAATGCAGTTGTTGCTTTGATTAATGATTTAACTTTTTAAACAGTTTGAAAATGTAAAGACTGCCTCTAAGCCAGGCCCTATTTAATGAACAACAAGAACAAAGAAGCTGCAGTATATGTTACAGAATTAGCTTCATTGTGGTGGCCCTGGTGAGATCACCAATTCCCTTGTCCACCTCTGCAGTCTAGCCACTATTTTCCATGGAACAAACCCTGCAATTTATACTCAAAATTTAATCAGGAGAAAAGACACAATAATGGCACTGAGAGCACCTTCTGGCACAGCCCTGCATAACCTGAAGCTATTTTGCCTTCCCTGCAGTAGCATGCTCCATTTTGCTGGACATGATGACAAAGCTCAGTAAAAGGCAGCACTGTAGATCCTGAGGAAAGCCAACCCACATGCCTGTCTACCCACTCTTAGAAGTGCGATGAGAAGGCTTCACTCATTACCTCTGCCTCTTTCTTTTAAGAAGGATAGCAGCACCAGAGAGGATTTTTTGAAAGAAATATTATAGGTTGTCTCTGTGCTTTTAAGATATATCTTCTTAAATCTCCTGCCCATTTTTTTCTCAGGTGACATTGACCTCCTTCTTTCACAAAGCCTCACCCTGTTTTACCTCCCCTCCCCTCCTATATTTCGTCTTCTCTGCATTGACCTCTTGCCACAGTGACGATACTCTTGATTCCATTAATTGAACTTTGATGGTGTTGAAATAAAGAAAGTACCACTCTCTGCTGGTGTACTGCTGTGCACTACTTTCCAGAAAAATATACTTTTTCTTCTATTCAGTGTTTCTGTTATTTTAGTGCTCCATGCTGTCATCACTTTGCTTGCTTTCTCTAACTCCCAGCCCAGCAGAAAGTGGGGAAGGCAGTCAGCTTTCAGCTCAGGATGACCACTCAGATATATGGAAAGAGTGAAAGCTTAGTTTCACAATACAGAGCTGTTTTGTTCTTTTTCTAAGAATCAGAAATGCTGAGAAATGCAGAGCAGGTGCCATTCTGCTCTCTGGCTCCCAGTGAGCTACATTTTGTTGGGCTGGTAAGTGGCTCTATGCTTGCACTTGAGTAGCTCGTGACAAGAGAAGTGATTCAATGCCCAGATATCCTATGATCAAGAACATACAAAGTAAGTGCCTGCTCCTGGACAAAGATAGTGAAGTTGTTAAAAAAAAACCCCAAACAAAATCAACCTGCCTGTGTTGTAATTACTCCAGGAGATAATGTGAGTGCTATGCATTCCTTGGGCTGTCAGCTGTAAAACAGGCACTATCTTCTGCTTTATTGCATGATTTATTTCATTTTTATCTGCTTAAAAAAATACTCATTAGGGATGAGCTGCAGGAGAATGATTTTTGGACAGACATGGTGGAAACAAATACACAATGAAGGGTGACCTTTCAAAAAGGGATTACCTATTAATAGCAATGGTTATCCCTCACAGCCTTCTGACATAAGCCTGCCAGGAGTATGAAAAGGAGACCCTTTCCACAACTTCCTCCAACGTGATTTCACGTTGGCACATGACACATTTTGGCCATGAATAGCTGAAGAGAATTTGCAAAGGATCAAGCAAAAAGCCTTAGCAGCTGGCTGGCTGACGATATTCCCCTGGGCTTAAAAATTAGCTCAGAGCTTCTTTCTCTTTCCCCGTGAACAATGGCATACACTTCAATAGAAAGGAATATTAAGATTTTATGTTTGAAATATGTCACTTTGGGAGCTCATTTATTTAAAAAAATAATTGTAGCAATTTTTAAAATTAGCCAAGCAGTGTCAGCAGAGTTTATTCAAACCCCAGAGGGCTTTAGTATCAAGCTACAGTTCTTTGCTGCTGTTTTAACTTCTGCTCTGCATCATGGATCTATCAAATCCTTTATTTGGAATGAGGAAGAATTGATATTCCTGGTCATTTACTATTGTTACAGTGAAAAAGGTGAGTGAAATAATCATGAAAAGATATGATCTGTTCTATTTGAAATGCATGTTCTTTGCTTATTGTTCCTCTGAGATTGTCATAAAATAATATTTCAGAGTTACTATTTTGTGGACCTTCACCTGAAGGTCACTCTGCAAAGAGACAGTGCATAGAAGATGGTAGTTTTAAATAGTCAGATGTAGTCTGTGTCTGAACACTCCTGTATTTGTTACACACTTAATGTATCTGTATCGTGTTCTCAGGTGCATCCTGTCTGCAGCCAGAGATCACCAGCAGCCTCTCCACAACAAGCAAAGCTGCTCTGTATTTCTGACTCCTGTGGCCTTATGTACACAGGATAACAATTCTGATTAAAATAAACAAACAAAAAAAGAAAACAAAGCAGCTTGACTGTTGTTGGTAGATTCGTATTGGATAATTACTGTGTTTACCATCACTATTAAAATCATGGTTGTTAGTGACCAGGGTCTGTAAATAAGACCAAGCCCATGTACTGCATACTGCTGGTAAACAAAGTAAGAGAGGGTCTTTGTTGCAAGGCATTTACAGCCTAAATAGACATGCAGACAAGAGGTGTTATTATCTCCACTTCGCAGATGGTGACCAAGATACACTGACATAATGTGCCAAATGATACAGGCAAACGTGAGGGAGCAGGAAGGGAGTGAGCCAGGCGCTGAGGCTGAGCTACGAGGCTATTGCCCTGACTGTGACCACTCCTCCTCACTGCACCCACTGCAAACCCAGCAGCCACCCACTTTCCCTTCACTCACTGAAAGAGTTCACAACAAGCAGCTTCCTCTTGAGCTGCTCCAGCCCTGGTTTTGCCTTCACAGTTGATTTCTGCCCAGTGGTGCCAGGTTCCTGTTTACCCAAGAAGTATTTGTTAGTGATTGGCTCCAGAGAAGAGGTTGTTCGATTCTGTCTTGCAGATGTTGCTTTAATACACATTTGACAGTTGTTTCTCTGCTTTAACATCATGAGCTGGAAGCTGTTCACTTTGAATGTTTACAGCTGCTGTTGGGTTTAACAGCAGTGCTTCATTCAAACCTTTCCACAGCCCAGAATTCCTCCCTCAATTTATTGCAGGGAAATGTCAGCTTTAAAAAAAGTTAGGGTTCTTAAAACTGAGTTAGTGAAAGGGGTTATATAATATCATGCTGGCACTAGAAACAGACTCTGTGACCCAGAAGATAGCTTGCAGTCCTGTGTTGCTGCTACCTGTGATACAATGATTTATTTTCAGAGCAACATCGCTAAGCATTGCAAAAATTCTCTTCTGACATGAAAATCCCCCAAACAGTGATAGGGAGTAGATCTCTTTTTTACTATTGCTCTCCTGTATTTACACTCACATGCAATTCCAGTCAAGGATCAGTGTTGTGTTGTGGCATCTCCTACAAAGGCAGGTATAGAAAATGATCCCTGTCCTGAAGTACCAGGAGAATAGGAAATGCCAGCAGATGTTGGCTGCCAATTTACATCTCCTGGTTTTCCTTCCAGTATAAAATTGAGGGCAGCTTTATCATGCAGTTGTCTTGCTGCTCTACTCTAACTGGCAGGTTACTTTTTTAAATGTGATTTATAATGTGGATCTTGTTTCCATGTTGGAGTGCTTTTGGATTACAGCATGAAATTCAAATGTGTCTAAATAAAGGGAATGCAGCGGTGGTGGTGGCTGGGAGGCAGGGATTATGTGAAAGCTTTCAGGACACTCTTAGCAGTGTGCTGCAGCAGCCAAGGGATTTTTATGGGCACAGAGGCACAAAGTAACCCCTCTAATCCCTTTCTCACTGGCTTACAGACTCTGAAGAAGCTTAATAATTACAGGAGAATGCAGTCAAAGTGCTCTTAAGGACATATGTGCAAAGGCTTATTTTAGTCATTTCCTAACAGCAAGCTCCCTGGCAGATTCTCAAGGAGAAATCTGATTGCTAGTTCTTCCTTCTCCCACCACCACAACAGAAAGATGATGATTTACACTTACATCAAAAAGAAGCTTAATCGGCGAGGAGCTGAGGGAATATTTCCCAGCCTGAAGGATTATGATCTTTGCACAGCTACACCACTCATCCCTCTCCTCCTGGTAAAATACAAAGTCTATGCTGTTGAGCCCCCCCCAGAAGGGCTTCTTCCAGTGAAAAGGCAACAGAAAGCTTGTGTGTCCCTTTAGAAATATTATCCTTCTGGAGAAGTATTTCACCTTCTCTGAAATTACTGGGTCAGCTGATGGTGACTCTGCTGCTTATGTATCACTACCCAGAAGCATGTCCCTAACTGGATATGTACTATATTTATATATGCATTCACAGGAGATGTCATTTTTTGAGGCATCTATGCTTTAAAGGAGAAATGTATGGTGTTACTCTCTCATCCTGGAGAGTGTTGATGACTTTTATGTTTGATAGTCTTACCCAATTCAAAGATTATGGCATGGATTTTCCCTCACTATTCCTGTTGTTTGGGATATAAACTGCAGTAAAAATGAAAATATATCTCATTATTGCATGACTAACTAAAAATGGCCTGTTTCCTCAGCTTTGTAGCAAAGATGAAAGTCTTGTCCATATACTTGCCATTTCTGTAAGACACTCTTGGAACCTGTAAATTCATATAAAATTGTATGAGGTAAGAATTAATCTCAGCTGTCTGAAATTTCTCTTTTAAAATCACAATATTCTGCCTGCATCATCAAAAAGACTTTAAGTAAAGTCTTGATCCTTTTCTGCTGGGGAACAGATTGCTTATGTTAGGATTGCAGATTAACTTTAGTTTGAACTCTTAGCATTCACTATGTTAGGTCCAGTTTACTGTGTGCAAAACTTGGAGATGAAACAGTATAAACCAGCACAAGATCTGCCTTTCCTGTTTTGATATTAAAAACCTGCAGCACTTTTTGAAGAAAGGGTGTTTGCTGAAGTGATATCAATCTGAATCTTCTTTCCTGTGGCCTCAACCTTTTTTTCTGGGGGAAATGACTCTCATTCTACTTGGTGCTTTCCCATCGAAGAGAGGGCAGTCTGGTTCAAGCACTCTAAGCAGTTTAGATTTGAGATTCAGCAGATTTCCAATTTCAAAGTTGGAATCTAGACACCAGGATGAAGCCATGGACATGTCTCAGTGCATACTTGGACCTTGGCTAGCTGCAAAAAAACATGGATGACACTGCACTCACATCCTGCACTCTCTCATATTGCTTTTTCTTGCTTTGCATAGAAGATGTCAGGGAGCTTTCTTACTGCAATGTAAGAGAGCTTTCACCCTGCAAATGGGAAGGTCTCCTTCCTAGTGTGGTGGCTACATATCCATCCCTCAAACAGAGCATTTAAGGTTGTTTGAACACCTTCAGATTGCCACAGCACTTTCACTGATTTTTTGTGGCTAGCATAAAATTACGTCGCAGTATTTGAGGTAGGCATAGCTATGCTAATCTAATGTCCAATTAGTACATCCCAGCTCATGATACAGTGTGCTGCAAACTCTTAGGCTGAACAATCTAAAACTGACTCCTGCTGAACAGTGTTTTTCTTATAAGGAGTTCTGTAGATTCTGTGCAGTGACTTGCTGTAAGCACAAGTGACATAGTGTGGCTTTGCACATTTATAACTGGAGTTATCAGCTTGGAAAAAAAGGGGGAAAAAAAAGTATGGAATTTAGATCTTAGATGCCATTACCCCAAGGTGCTGACTGTAATCAGGCTTTATTCTGTTTGAGTATTTCCAGGAAAAGCTGCTTCCTGAGCAGAAGAAAGATGAAAGATCAGGAAAATGACTAACAACATGGAAACCCTAATGACGCCTATCAAGTGCAATAGCTAAGAACACCATGGATTGTGGCAAGGATAACAAAATAGGTTGTTTAGCACAATGGCTGCCAGCTATTGTTTTTCAAGCAAATGACTGAGGCTTGGTGATGAGTAGTTTATAACCAGAGGGGAGAAAAAACACAAAACAAAATGAGAAAGAGACTGTAAAAAAACAGGGAGTAAAATCCATGGGCTAACTTCATATAGACATGAATTTCGTTACAAAAGTAGTCAATGATCAAACTTACCCCTCATATATGCCAATAAAGTCAGCACATTTATACTGGGTTAAGTTTAATCTAATGAGCTTGATCACTAATTAGCTCTCTTTGGCAATAAATGATTATCTTTTTGTGCTGTGGTATGTTCAGCTCTACTTTCAACACCTTCATGCTGCTCCATTGGCTTCACTGGTAAAAGGGGGAAAAGATGGTATTTCCTGATGAAATAACCATAGGCATCTGCAGCAGAAAATCACCACTGATGACAACTCTTCATACTGAAAAAAATCCTCCATAAACACATCCATTTCTGTGGTGTCCTTCTGCCCCAGAAGGGACCTCATGTTACAGTAGGAACACAATCTAAAAGGCAACATGGCATTAAAATATTGATGGAACGATGTTAGTAGGAAGGGGAATGCATATTTAATAAGTGCCTAGATGCTTTTCATGTACACATGTGACACCAGATCTCTCAGGCTCTGAGTGAGGTTGGGTCAGTCCTTGTGAGGGGAAGGTTCCAGACAATACATGGAGATATCCTGTTGTAACAGGCTTAAACATATCTTTCAGTGCCTTGATAAGAGGTAAAGAGCCGTGTAAGTGATGTCTTCAACCTAGCTTTCTGCTGGGGGCACTGTGCAGGTAAGTCCCTTCAAGTGGTGTCTCAAAAGACCTGTTTCCTCCATGACTATCTCCTTTGTAAGGACGCACATGCTTTGAGATGCTGTTGTAGCCTTCTGTGGGCATATAAGAAGGCTGGAAGACATAAGGCTCATTGTGGTTCCCCACCTGGAAGCTGGGACGTGTCAGGACTCCTGATCCATCAATACAGGGAAGTCCCAGCCTGCCTGCAGAAAGCATCTGAGAGGCTAAGACAAGAAACATATTGTGTCCTGAACAAACCCCTCACAGAGAGAGGGCAAGAACAACATAACCCAGGCTATTAATGGCAATTAAGTGTAAAAGCTCTGAAGCTGGCTGTGACTACAATGCACATTAGAACCTGCAGTTGCACCTTGGGCTGTGCTGGGCCTCCACAAGCTGGGCTGCAAACCTGCATGTAACCAAGTGTGCAGCCCTCTGTGCTCTGCCTTCACAAAGCTGTGCACTGCCAGCAGCTCTTGTGTTCTACACACAACACACTGCTTTCAAATGGCTGCTGATAGGGGCATAAATGTTAGCCTTTGAATTGCTTTGTGTTAAGGCACAGAAGTAGCCCCATGCGTGCTGGTGTCTCTGTGTTTAGGAGCTTGCTCCTTTATTTGGTTAAAAATGATTCAAAACACCCAAGTCCCCTCTCTATTTTTCTTACTACCAGTTCTTCTTCAGCTCTCACACACCATGCATTTGCTATGAGTAATAAACATCACTTAATTGCTGCAATAAAGGAAACTTTGTGTGCTTGAACTTTGATTTTGAAGGATTTTCCATTATATAACCATATACTTTTAAACATAGACAATAAAGTAACAGCTTAATAGAAAATTACTTGGAAACAGTGGTAAACTTTATTATGAATGTCATCTATTGGAGACTAGAGTGAGCTGTAGATTGCTTTTCAGTCCTAATCACAACCACTGTGTTTGCTTTCAATCAGGTAGGAAGTGGTGAGGAGAAAAAAAAAAAAATCTATGGTAATGGAAAAAAATCAGCTCATTTAAAGGAAAAGAGTGTTTTTGCAGAACCTGGAAAAAACTAAAGCACACTACAGGCAATTATTTGTAGTCCATTGCATCTCAGGCAGAGCACGCCTGCAAAGCATTAATAGTTACAGGTACTGAGCCAGAATGATGCTTTCATTGTAAATGTACTCCATGTTCTGGCACATCCTTGCAGCCAAAAGTCTCTGAGGATCATTATGTCATCACAGAGCTCCCTTCAGATGTATTCAGTGATAATATTGGTTATAAAGAAGCTGAGAAAAAGGAGGAAATATCAGTGTTAGGCCAACTTCCAACTTTTACATCTATTGCCAATTTGTCATTTATAGACTCACTGAACTTGAGTTTGAATTGTTTTACAGCTGTTTGTTGGTTTATAAAATATTCATAGGAGGAATAGAATTCATTTGTCATAGAAATGCTGGACAGCAAGATGAAATAAAACCAAGTTGGAACATAAATCTGAAGACTGAGAAAATCCTCTAGCTCCACCTTTTACCAGGATGCTCGGGATCAGTAACATCTATTAGAAATAAGTGAAAGTGCAGGACTTCTGAGGAACCAAGTTACTCAGGCCTGTAATGCCTGGTTCAGAGCCTTTCCTGGAGTGAAGGCAACACAGTGAAGATACTTAGCAAGTGTATGGAAACAGACAGGCAGATACTAAAAAGGGGCCCACAGCAGCATCCCAGCTATTTATTTGGCATATTGAGATCTACAGAAGTAACAGAGCAGCCTCTACAAAACTCTTCCAAATGAGCTGGAACAGTAAATATAGATACAGCTGGGAGTATTCAAAGCAAAACACACGCTGAAGTTGGAAGAACTATAGAGCAACCATAATGTATTACATGAACAATGCCAGTTTGGATCTCTTTCTATCGAGTAAACACCCATAATGGAGAAAAATGCATCTATATTCCTCTCCTGGGCTGCTTCTGTTTTATTTCCTGGGGCAGGCTGCCTCCAGTGGAAGGGGCAAGGGTGACAACATCTATGGAGTGGGCTAGGATGACTCCACTGGAGACCCCAGGATTACATCTGTGGCCCATTGCCCCTGACTTTCTCCTGGGAGGCAGCATTAAATGGAGCCATAGTAGCAAGCATCTGGCAGATGTCCCCGCAGTCCACTTGTATTGACATTCCCTCAAATAGCTGGGATGCCTTCTGCATAGATTTCCTTTGCAAGGCAAGGTTAAAAGGGAGAAGACATACCTTCATATTCCTTCTTCCCTTTTCTTCTCCAGTCTTATCCCAAAGACTTGGTGCCTTACAAGGACACAGAGGTAGAAGGAACTCTGGCAGGATGGAGAAGCAGATCTGGACACTGAAGCTCTTTATGTGTCCATCATGAGGAAGAATAGGTGAAGATGGAGCTGAGCTGGCTGCATCTAGATGAAGGGCTGCATGGGCTAATCTTCCTGAATTCAAAGGGTTGAACAGTATTTTACTCACTGCAGCTCCATATCAGAATAATTAGTGAATTAAAATGGATTTTCCACTAGGCAATGTGTTGCTGAGGCTGCTTTTAGAAAGGTTTTTTTCCCCCCTCTCCTTGTTAATAAAAACAAAATAAAAAAAGTCCAAGACAGCTGTCTTGTGAGGGATCTGTATTCCATATTAGAAAGCCACACAGCTGTGGAGTCTGGATGCTATCATAAAAATTGAATAACAGAGAGATGGCATAGCTGGAATACAACCCACTTTGTAAGCGTGCTGGCTGCTTGGAATGTGCATATCAGGCAATAAAAGTGCTGCTCTTGTCTGTGTTCAAAGCAAGAGCACCAATAGGCCTGTGGAGCTGATGTAATGAGATTCAAGCTGCCCTCAACAGCTGAAATATTTAGTTCAGCAAATGGATATTTCAAATATAAATATTTATATGGGCCAAGGGCTCTTTGTTGCTCTGCTATTTTGACATTTTCAAATCCCTCAGCTTTACTTTTGTTGCAAGGATGGTCTATTTGCTGACAAGAAGAACAAAGGTCATGGGCTCGTTATGCACAAATGGTGTTATTAGCATAGCAAAATACCACTTCTCCCAACCCACAAAGCTAAGTTTCCATATGCTTCCACATCATACCCTGCACATTGATGGAAAGAATATGTTTCCCTGCTTGTGATGAGGAAACACAATCACCAAACAGAAAGAAACAAGTTATCTGATGTCCTGATTGGATAGACCTAATGGTTCATCAGGAAGACATGTGAAGTGTATTTACCTTACTTTACCTTACCTTAGCTTTAAAATCAATGCTACATTCTTCTCAGTGTTACCTAGATGAGCAATTCCTTGTCTTTCTGTAGCTAGATGTCATTGCACTGCTTTTCCATTTTCCTTTGTGTATCTTCATCCTTCAATCTTCTGTCTCCTTACTCCTTCCCCGCTCTTTCCCCTTGCTATGCTTTCTGCTTTTCTCTCTGTTTCCTTCCAATTGTTGGGTATGTTGCTACCCTCAAGCAATGTACCTCTGCCTCCATGCCTCTCACCTTTTTGCTGTCTTCTGCCATTCTCCTGGGCTACTGCTAGCTCCTTCCCTGCCTGCTTCCACCAACTCAGATCCTCAAGCAAAGTTTCTTACCACTCAGTGCTAGGTCTAATTTTTCTTATTGCCTTATCTCTTTAGTGGGAACCATTGAATTATGTAGAACAGATTGTTGGCAACTTGACACAAAGCTTGAATGTTTACCAAACCACTCTTTGGCAGATACCCAGGTTTGAATTCATATTGTTGGACTTCGGCCACAAATTGTTCTCTACAAAAATATAACACCAATCGTTTTCCTGAGGTACATCTGGTGAATAAACTCTTTCAAGATTATCAAAATAAAGTAAAATAGGGTTACATGGCCTTGCTGCTACCCGCCCAGGTGAGATTGGTTAAGTTCTGAGAATATGTTTTTTAGCTCACTTAAATCTTTCAGTCTTCAATATAGTTGGCTACTTCGTGTTGCTTTTGATGAGGGATGTGCTGAGGCATGATTATTTATATTTGGTGGCATTCACTACCCTATTCAGAAACCAAGAGTTAAACTTCCAGCAGGAGTCTAATTATGATTCAGATCTGGAGCTTTATTTGACTTGCAAACCAAAGAGGGATGAAACTGTTCCCTGTAGGATTCCTTTCTCCAGCCTCATGTGTGCACATTTCCTCCACTCATCACCAAATTCTCTATCCTGATAAGTGGTTTAAATTCTCCAGGGATTTAAAAAAAATAAAAAATGATAACAATAAAAGAATCAAAACATTCTTTTTCAAAGCAAAAACTGAGGTACATTATTTGCCAGGGAAAAGATCCTTCAAAAAATAGCTGTGGACTCAGGATACTATGATCAGGAGCACGTAGATGTCCTGAGAACATATGGCAAAGTTTGGCACAGTGAATACATGTATTATAAGTTAATGAATGTATACAGAACTCCAGTGATATTGTGGGACTCTAGCTAGACTCTTTAAAGAGGAGGCCTGGGGTTAATGACCTCAGTTCTCCTCTAGTCCCTTCAATTTTGCTCAGTTTTCAGGTATGAAATTTATGTCTTAGCATTTGGACTGTGACTGACAAATACTTTCTTGATGGAGGTGATTGAATATCCACATGGAGACAATTGCACATTTTGTTAACATCTTATAACACTCTCAGATCACAACTTCTGCGTGTATCCTCTGCTGGGAATGGATTTGGAGACATGAACTTGTGTGTCTGTAAGAGCAGTTCCTTCATCATTCATTGTAGTGTAGTGCAGTCAAATGAAACTCTCACTTGCCCACCTTGCCCATCCTGTCCCGCTTAGCCCTAGTGAGACACAACTGGAGTGCTGGGTCCATTTATAGGCTCTTCAGGGCAAGAGACACATGGATATACTGGACTGAGTCCAGCAAAGGGCCACAAAGGTGTTTAGGAGCTTGGAGCATGTTTTACATGAGGAAAGACTGAGAGAGCTAAAACTGTTTTGCCTGGAGAAGACAAAGTTCAGGAGAATCTTATCAATGTGTATTGATATCTCATGGACACAGATACAAAGGACAAGGGTGAGTCTCTCTTCAGTGATGTTCAATGAATGGAAAAGAGGCAGCAAGTGCAAATCATTGAATCACAAAAAACCCACTTTTTTTACTGTGAGGGTTGTTGAACATCGGACCAATTTGTCCAGCCAGGTTGTGGAGTCTCCATCCTTGAAGCTTTTCAACAATTTGCTCAGTACAAATTTCTGACTTGCTTCTCACTAACATTTCTTTTTGCTAGTATGTGTTATATGGCTAGATTTTATGGCATACAGTGTCTGGAAAGTTGTATACATACAAATATCAAAGCATAACTTTGTAGTCCTGCAGAAGTTTCCAAACAAACCCTTCACAGAGCATTTTCTGCACATTTGGGCAGAAGCAAATAACTTTGTCTTGCCATCATTACCTAAATGCCATCAGAACCACACATCTGTATCTGTGCCGATGTTCATTTCCTATGAGAAATTCAGAGCTTTCATCTAGGTGGCTGTGAATCTTAGTTCCATCTCTGGAGGAGGGAGGGGACACGAGTTGGAAGGGAAGAGGAAAGAAAGAGAAATGAAAGAAGAACAGAGAGAAATGAAGGGAGAAAGAGAGAACGAAAGGAGAAAAGAAAAGAAAAGAAAAGAAAAGAAAAGAAAAGAAAAGAAAAGAAAAAAGAAAAAAGAGAAAGAAAATATTGAGAAAATAAGTGGAAATATAGATTTCCTAAAGGGCAAGATAAAATCTTGGTGACATCAACAGTAAAATGTCCAAAGCCTTCTGGGCATCTGCAGTTTTATCTTACTCTGCCTCAGTTTATTTCCCCATCAGTTCCATTACCCTCTAGGCTGTCTACAGTCCCTGCCTTTCAGGACTAGAAAAATCCTTCTCAAACCCTTCAAGTTTCTCAGTGCTACTGATCACTTACAAAGCCATTTTCACAATGCAGCCCTTTAGAAATGTGACTGAGATCTAGGCTTTGCTCATTCTTGCAAAAACAAGTTTGTCAAAGCTGACCAGAGAAACCATACTGTATCTTCTGATCCCCCTATCTCTGATACTAATTTTTTTGGTGGGGAGGGAGAAGACAGGACACCTATGTATTAAGCATGGCTTTTTCCTGCTACAAACACTTCCAAAAAGCCAGGGTTTGGTTTTTGTATTTTTTTAGTTCTCATTTTCTTCCTGGCCATAAGCTGCCAACTGAGCAAAACAGAGAGGGGAATGGAGCCCTTCAGAGCTGTGACAGCTGATAAGCACCTTGCTTTTCACAGGGCTCTCCACAACCCCAGCACTGTGAGAAGTGTGCTTGATTACAGCCTGGAAGCCCAGCTCGGTGTGAGAGTTCTGCTTCCTAAGGGAAAGACAGCTGCAGTGGTTTTGCTGATCTCGGTCCCATTTCCATTTTTGCCCTTGTGTGTAGAGTAAACCTACCTTTCTGCTCAAGTAGCTGCCATCCTTTTGTCCTTGAAGAGCCTTACAGGTAAATGCATGGAGTCCAAACAATCAGGGAAATAGCTGGAAAAGAGGATAGGTTGAGGAAAAGATAACTTGGAGGACCACTGGATGCTCTCCAGAAAAGAGAGACTAAAGTTGTGATAGGCTTCCTCTGGGGAAAGAACAGTCTCTACCATCTGAGTGGGTTTGTTTGTTCAATCCCTGGAGGGAAAAAATAAAAGAAAAGAAACCCAATCTCTATCCCACAGGAATAGAGGAATGGTCTCCTTGTGGAGTAGGCAGAGACTAAGTACATTGATAATGATGGTGATGATTAGAGGCTTTTTAATTTAGAAAAATGGGGACATTGACCACTGTGGCTCAGCAGCCTTGCTCCAGCTAGGTGCAGAGAGAGCCTGTGGTACTCTAAAACACTCTATTAAAGTAAGTAGGGACTTGGGACATGAAGGAGGCTTACCTGAAGGGATTGTTTTTATAACAGACTGATATTTGTCAGGATGCATGTTCTCTTTTGCCAGTGATCAAATATTTAAATTATGACTGTGTGGATTTCTGATTTGTCAGCATTTCAGGACATTTGCAATAACATTTGAAAGGTATCTCCTCTAAGCCCTGGCATTGTTCCTCAGCACTCAGCAGTGAGTATGTGAGTGAGACTTTGTCTTGGACAGAAAAATTAGTTAAGCATCTTTAGATCTAACTGCATGTTTAGGATTATTTATTCTTTCCTGGCTACAGTGTTCAGCCCTTAATGCTTTGTTGAGTGTGGCTCCATTGACACTAAAGGCATGATGCAAGCTGAAGGATAATCAGGGTGAATGTACACCTTGTAATGGAGCAAGGCAATCCCTGAACTAGGGCAGATTAGGGCTAGTTCACACGTAGTATGGTGCAGTCAGCTAGCTAGGGGCTAAAAGCAGATAACATCCTCCAGAGACCATCTTGCTTCCAGTTAATTCAAGCATGGTTGGCAAGTGAAGGTGGGAAGTAGAAGCAGTGAGTATCCACCCTGCCCAGGTAACATCGCTCTCATGCTCTGTTATATTGCTAGCACATGTTTTGTGGCTGTGGAGTCCCCATGGAGTCAGGGCTGGGTACCAACACAAGCTGTTGCAGTTCCAGCTCAGCTGTCACCCTAAGGTAGACATGCCATCAGCTTTGTTACACAGACTATCAAGTGAGCTGCTCATTCCACTTCCCTCAGTCATATGTCTTCAGCTGATACTCCAAATGCTGCAGTTCAGCTCACAGTGATTTTCTGGATGGCTTTGAAAGCTGTAGCTAAAAGAATTTTTTTTTCAGCCTAATTTTTTCCTCATTTACATCATTAGCTTTAAAAGAGCTCCTCACAGTTAGCTGTACAATGGGAAAAAAAGTTTCTGACCTGACTGTCAGGAAATATGGGCCTTAGCTCTCATTTATGTGGCCATTTATATGCACTCCTAAGATCCTCTTTAACTGATGGGCCTGCTGTGAATTTGGTTAGTGCTATGCTGTTGCAGATTAGACAGGAGAGAAGCAATGAAATGAGGCTTGTTCCTCTGCCAGCCACCCATGTTCCTTCTGGTGTCCTGGATGCTAGTCCTCCCTGGCCAGGTACAACTCCCATGCCTGTTTATTCAGTAGCTGCCTGGTTTTTAATGCATAGAAGAAGAAGATCTACCACATCAAACCTACTCATAAAGCTACTCTGAACAGAATACTGCTGCTTAAATGAAGTTACCACAGAAGGAAAGAATGGTCTGTGCTATTATAACACAGAGTGAAGAAGTATTACTAGAAATCAGGTAAAACAAACAAAAAGCTCTCATTGCAAACAAACCTCTAACCTAGAATGAGTTTTATTTCTACCAGTGCCTGATGTTTAAAATAAGATCTTTCATGGCCTCCTTAGATCTTGTCTCAGCCATAGTGTGTGGAATGAACTGGAGTATTACAGTGTTGGCTCCCAAGGGACACTGGAGTCTTAGTTACCTTTTGAATTAACTAAACCTTTTGGAAAAATTAAGCCATTCCCATGCTATTGTGTTTCATCTGGTCATTTTACAGTTTTAGCTAGCATTTTATGTTTTACCAGCTTTGATCAATGTTGTCAGGTCTCTCACTAGATCAGAATAATCCTGAAGATGGTTTATGCAATCAATCTCTTCTCAGCTTTCTCGTGTCAGTACAGACATTGGCCAAGTCATGAACAGTACACATGGCTCCTAGAAGAGTTTCTTCTGCCTTACTGTCAAATATACTTTTTGTTTTTTGAGACTGAGGATAATTATAATGTGAGGGCTGCTAAAGCTGTCTCAATCAAATCCATGCAATATTTTCATCTCTTTCTAGACAGTGAGTCTCGTGGATCCCTTGACTCCATGTTATATTGTATCTGCTCTTGAGTCTGCTTCTCAGGCAAGATTCTCTGCTCTGAATCCAGAAGAGGCAGGGACTAAAATGGGTTTGCAAGGCCATTTTGAGGCCTTTTTGAAGCAGTGCCAAGGCTTGCCTGCCTCATTTATACCTATAGCATTCTGATTTTTATTGTGCCTAAGCACAGCCTGCTTTCACTGCCCCATCACACCTGAGGAACAGAGTGTCACCCGCAGAGTAGACTCTTCCTGTGACTAAATTTATCCAAGGCTCCTGTATAGAATCTAGGATGACTGAAATTGCTGTCACAGAAATCAGATGTCCTCCTTTCTTTTTTTCTTTCTTAAAAAGGTCCTTTTGAAGCCAGGCTTCAGCAGCAAGACCCTTGTGTGACTGCAAATCAGCTCCAGTACATGCTTTCCTGTATCCCCTTGAGACGACAGAGCCTTGTGGAAGGAAACATCAAACTGTGAGAGAAAGCTTTCTAAGACCAGAGTAGGTGTTGCTTCATTTCCAGCTGATCATATTGGGGAGGAGGTCTAAACTTGGCATCTTAAGAGTAATGTTTTTCCCAGTGTAGTAAGGATTTAAAATCTGATGGACAATTAAAGCATCTGATTGTTCAGTAATCACCTTCATTTGATAGGTAAACCATCAAAAGTGCTTAGGGAGGCAGTTGTGTGAGACCCATGGCAACTGGATAGTGCATTTAACAGTAGTTGTGCCCCTCACACAGGTATGAATACATTGCAAGCTAGAGAGATCCTGGGTATCTTTAAATCAGCTGGCTTGAGTTTGGGAAATGGTCTGGTTGTGGTTAGAGAGGGTAATTTAGCCTGCCAAAGAACATGGAAAGAACCACAGTAAGGTTTAGGGAGTGAAGGCTTGTGCTATGCAGGTAAAACACAATGTTTCAGTCATGTGAAAATGAAATAAGAGAGTGTTGAATCAGGCTTTTTTATTTTTAACCATGGGAAACAGACACTGAAATGTCTGGCTGGGAAATGGGAAAGGCAGGAGAATGTGCTACAGCCCAGCAATCTGCAGAAAACCTGCTCTCACATTTTGGATAGACTGTTAAGGTAGCAGAATTAATAGCATTAACATCCTCTGAGGAGATACATAGTTTTCAGATTTCCTAAGTGGGTGGGTGTTAAAGCAAGGTAGATGATGGCAGGATGATTTTCAGTTTTAAAGAGAGCACCCAGAGCTCCAGGAACAGCTTGAACAGCTTGCTACCAAGCTGAAGAGCAGAGCTATCGCTGGGGAGGAGGAATGGGAAAGGGAAAGGAGGGAGAGGAGAGGGATGGAAGAAATAGCCTGCAGATTACCATCAGTCCCTGGCTGAGTTTGCTGAAATACAAAAGGATGACTCTGTTGATTCATCTCCACCTGCTGCTGGGAACCTTCTCCTCTGACCTCCCTCACATCTGATCTCAGCTTTACATTTGAGAGCAATGTGTCAAGCACAAGGGAGAAAAGCTGCTGAATATTTTGGGCACAGACTGTTTCTTTGTAAAAAGTACTGAATCATGTCTGCTGGAAACACCTTTTCCCTTCTCTTTCCAAACCACTTTTACTTTTTTTCCAGCATTTATAATCTGAACTCAGGTCAGTCTAATTTTAACCATAAAACCTCCCTTGCTTTATCGTCTTTCCTGGCTGCTGTTTGCTAGACTCTTTCCTTCACAAACACAATTCACAGTCCTGCAGCTATTATGATCTTTTCTTCCTCAGCCTTAAAACTGTGCAGTCAACAATCCTTTATTGTAAAGCTGCCACATGGGCACAATATTGTGAACAACAAGAGTCCTTCACATTTACTTGCAGTCCTCCCTCTCCAAAAACATCAGGCACTGCTGGGTAAACATTTCAGGTAGTAAAGAAATCAGTCCCCTTCAAGAGCCCCTTCCTGGCTGAGAGGGAGCCCTGACTCCCCAGATGCCCCAGCCTGTACTGGCTGGCTCAGGGCACTGCTGTACTTTACATCCTGATGTCCCTCCTGTTGCAAGTGGGCTTGGAAGAATCATCTACATTTAGTAGGTGTTGATTTGGGATATTTTCTTTTAGGGTTTTTTGGGGTTTTTTTTTTTGTTTGTTTGTTTTTCTTAGCCTGGCAACAGCACATGTGATGAATCTATCCTAGCACATGTTCCTTTTGCTGCCACTCCTCCTTTGTCTGTTCAATATCCTTGTCAATTCCTGCTTTAAACTGGGCTGCAACATCCCATATTGAGACTCTCTCTTCCACAGTTTTTGTGTACCTGAAGCCATCAGGTCTATGGGGCTTTATTCCTGACTAGGATGAGATTCAGTATAACTACAAAAGCAAGTCTTCTGGCTCCTCTGGCTCTGGGCCCACTACTGCAGATTTTGTCAGGCCCTCTCCACTGTCATAGCATGAAAGTAGGAAAGTGTCATTTTTCCTGCATTCTTCCCTGATTGTACTAGCTCATCTATATGTTAATCACTGTTAAAGTAGCTTTTTCCCCTTAGGAGGTTTCTTTGGAAGATCAGCCTGTGGTGGCTGGGGACCCCAGACATGTTGCACAAAACTATGATTAAGCTATAGGCATAAGCATCCTTTCTACTGCTGGGAGCCTGGTGGCAACAGGATACTTGAGAGACCCTACAGATATGTAAGACAAACATGAAATCTCAGTGACTCTGGGCACTAAGTGTGTACCAGGTGGCAATCTGACAGGAACTCAAGTTCTAGTCAAGTGACTCAGGCTGAGTGGTGCTTCTCAGCCTCCCTTGTTTGTGTCAAAACCAGCAAAAGCCCAGGAGAAGGTGGGTGCATTCACATGGGCCTGGGACTGAGTGAAAATAGCCTGTGCCTGGTGCTAGGTATGCTCTCCACACTGTCAGGGACCACCAGGCACCCAAAAGCAGTCCTGCGTGGGGAGCACACAAGTCTGTGCTGCACCAGGATGGGTGGTAGCACCATGCCACTGGGAAGGTCACTTTGTGCCACCACAGTGGCCACCCATGCCAGGCAGGGCAGTCTCCCCAAGCCATGCCCCATGCAACCCGAGGTGTCTGCAGAGCTGCGTGTTGCTCTCATGCCGCTCAACGCCTGGGGAAGGAGACACAGAGAGGACCTTCCTCTTCTGGACCACACCAAGTACAAACATCTCTAGCTGAGGGGAGCTCAAGGGGCTGAGTCTTGTCAAGACGACAGAGCAGTCATGAAGAGCGCTGGCAGGCCTCGTGGTGAGCAGCCTCCCCACAGGCTGTGCCTCTCAAAACCTCCTCTGTCTCAGCTGGCTCCCTCTGAGCAGTTGCTAGGTAAAGGTAGGTGTGTCAGCTGAAGTAGTGGAAATTTCTATTCATCTTATAAATAGTTGAAGAGCCCGACTTGGTGAAACGTGAACCAAGCAAACATCCCATCTTCTCCTTGGAGGGCAGATCGGGATTCAGTCTATAGTGCTGTCATGTCAACTGTGTCAGCGCTGCTGTTCATGATGCCAAGGCCCCATAAGTTATTCATGTGAACACAGCAAACAAAGGTTTAGCTTAACCGAGGGATGAACATTCCTCCACTTGCAGCTTTCTCCACAGCCAGACACAAAAAGTGCAGAGGTCACTTAATCTGTGACAGAAATAGACTGCACCCTCTTTGGGGTCAGTATGCTTTGCAAGGATAGTAATATGACTGCAGGCAGGCCTGAGGGCTTCTGGCACAGCGTCCTAGCTAGTAAGACAAAATGTCATTAAAATCCTAATGTAGCTTGGCTGGTTTGCTTGAAATTTGCTGGGCAAAATTATAAATTTCCAGCATAATCATGTTTATACCCTAGGCTATTAGAAGGCTTTTTCCTTCTGCTAATCCTTCATGCTTCTTGTTGGACTACGTTGACCCTTGTTCTCTGGTGTATTAAGACAGATCCCCAGAGGTTAATTCTGCCTATGAGACTGCAGGAGCTCTTCAGGTCTTTTTCTATGACTGAAGAATTTCTGCTTTTAAAAAGAAGAGACTTCACAGACAGAATTTGAGGCTATATGTCAGCTTGGCAATATATTAAATGGAGTTTATTGAAGTCAATTTTAAAGTAAGGAGATATCACCGTGATATTGCCTGGAAACGGATGTGTCTGAGCAAGCTTTCATATAACCTCTGAGAATCTAGTCATCAGCATCATCTAGCAGTCAAAGTGGAAGTCTGGGAGTAAAGACGTGGATCTCAGTTCTGCCACAAACCCTTCAGCTGGACGGACCAAGCCATTCCCTCTTGCATCTTAGAGGATCAAATTGCCATTGGGGATACTAAGAATAACAAGGCAGCAAAGCATGGTGTGCTCATTAGAAGAAAGGGTGTCTGCAAGTACAAGTTTTTACTTTCTTTTGCTCCCATTTATTCTTGTTAACTAGGCAGTAGGATTATACTGATCCACAGCTGATCTGTGCTCTCATCTCCACGTGGAGGCAAGGACACACCAATGGCCCTGGGTAGCAGATACTGCCAGTTACTGCAGTGACAGTGAACAAGTGGTCTTGTCTGAAACTGGACCAGCTTTATATTTTTGTGCAAAACCAAACACATCCTTTCAGCTGACTGGTTTACTGGTGAATGACATGGCCTTGCTCTCATCTGCCCTTGCTCAGTGTAGCTGCTTCTGGAAAGGACTGGTTTGCAGCAAACCAAAGGAGGGTACTCCCATTTAATAGTGGCTTACACCTCTCTTCCACCTTTTTCCTTGCTAGACTCACATCTACAGAAAAGGAAAAAATCAGTCGTGTCACAGTAACTGTTACAATCCATGTTTGTTATAATCTGATCAAATACAGGGAAAAGAAAATAAAAATAAAGGCAGATGACAATGTTCAGCACAAAGCTAGTGCTTTACCCCTTAATACATGATGCAAGCTGTAACTGAGCCTTGCTACCTTCTTGTGAGATAGGTAAGTAAGCAGAGCAGTCATATTTAGCAGATGTAGGAACATGAAAGCCTATAGCTACAGCATGAAGGGGGAGGATAAACAATTTATAAGTACTTGTAAGTGATGATGGCACAGCTCTGAGTTGCAGTTCTAATTTACTGCTCTCAGCCTGCCTCCCCCACAAGCTCCAGCCAGCAGATTGCAGGGCTTTTTGAGCTCTGTGCACTTTTGGAGCTCTCTGCTGTCTCAGACACATGCCGAGGGCTATGCTCTATGAACCACACTTGCATTTTTGAGAGCATACATGAATAGCCTCACTAAAGTCAGTGGGATGCTTTGCATAAATACACTGTGTACAGCTTACACAGCATAGTGCTTACAAGGTAAGCCACTTAGCCACAAAACTTAGCAAAGGCATAAAAATACAACCACTTTTTATATAGAGCTACTGCAGCCCATTGGCCTCAAAAGTCCTTGTTTTTAACATGATAAATGGCTAACTCCCAAGAGTAGTAACTACTCCTGTGGAGTACAATCTGATACAGAATGGCAAACAATGGGTTATTTGATGCACAGTTTGTAAATTAATTAATAATTTTAAAACTGCCTTCTTTACTGCTCTAACCAAGTACAGTGTTCTACAAATAAATTACCAATGTGGACTTTTAAAATAGTAGTACTTAAAGTATTACTTGGTCTCATCTAGTGAGATGCAAGAAACCATTTCTTGGTGGATTCCTCATCCTCTGAATGGAAGGGTAAAGTTTGTTGAGGAAATGTGTGGAGATCAAAGGTTATATTTGAACTGCACCTAAGTATTGGTGAGGCCTAGGAGATGAGTTGCTATGGGAGCTGTATTTAACTGTAAGTGAGTATATATAAGTTACAGCAGGAGAAAGGAAATTGTAGTTTTTCTTAGAACTTCAAAGGGAGGAAATTTTCTAGTGAAAAAAACCTCTTCACATAGTACTTCAGATTTTGTGCCTCCTGCCATTGTGTGGCCTTGCATCAAAGGATACCTGGATTATTACTTGAGGGATGCCATGGGCAAGGACAGCAACACCAACTATGGAAGGAGTGAGAAAAATAGAACTACCAAAAAGATCTTGGATTGAATAAAGTGACTGAAGGACTGAATAAATTATATTTCCCACATTAAACCTTTATAGATGAGGAACAGCTTGAAGAAGCTGTTTAGACATGTCGTGTGACATAGTTACTGTAAAAAAAGTCCATAAATATTCATATATTATCAAAGTGAGTTTCCACTGTTTTATTGTGCTTGCAGATTGTGTGGGACTTGCTTCCCACCAATATTCATGAAAGTTCTTAGATACTTTCAAGCAATTGTTGAGAGAGACTTTTTTGATCATCGATTTTTTAAATTAAGAGATATTTGATCTAGTAAAATTCTTAAAAATCTTAACATTTCCTAAGAGATAGCTCTATTCCCTCAGCAGGTACTGTGGTGGTGGCTGCAATGAGATCATTCTCAAGGGAGAAGAATGGGGGACCCAAGGATGTGACTCATTTGTCAAATAGAACTGCAAGTACAGTTTAAGTTTTGAATATTCAATACCCACAAGAAACCACTGTACGCCCCAGATTATTCAAAAAAATAATTAAAATAATTTTGAATACTGAATGAAAACTTCAGTGTGCCCATGGGCAGATTAAGTACAGGGAAAAAAACCAAAAAGGCAATATTCATTTAAGGGATCATTTGCTCGGGATTGTTTGCCAAGTTTAATTAGTTGCCATCTTTTATTTTGCATTTTACTCCAGCTCTTCCACTGGGTATATATTTTGCCCTGAAAGTCTGGAACAGCAACATAAGATACAACCAGATACTCAGAAATCACCTAGCTAATATGTTACTGAAGTGATGTGAGGGCTGCTTGAAATTTTCTTAATGAATGCCAAAGTCATGGAGAACTCCATAACACACCACAGTTTGTATTCTGTTGTTCAGTTAATTCAAACAAACATAAAAAGCTTATGTGATACAATCCTACCCTTTCTACAGATGTTTTGTACATAAAAATACAGATTTCTCTTATACTTTTGAGGTTAAGTTGGTGAGCAGCAGTACTACTTGAACCTGGTCTTCTATGGATTTGTGTGTTAAAGCTGAGCTCATGTATATGTGACAACAAATAAGTATGAGCTCTCATTTAACCTTTTCCTCAGTGAAGTTGTCATTGACTTTCTCAGCTTTCACCTACATTTTGAGAATTTAATAAATCTGGGATATTTTGCCATCCATCAAAGGTGGTAGAAAATCAGCAGAGGATTCAGAAGTTATTAAAAGAACTAACAAATAGACATTAGCATCACATAAGCCTTGTTTCTTTCAGCAACCAGACAGCAACAGGCAACAAACAGAATGTAGTTTGGAAGTATTCTCCTCCTGGTGTTTGCAGCAAGATCATACCCCCTAAAACTTCAGAGAACACTTCTAAAAATCGACTGAGGAACTCTTACAAGTGCTTAGGAAAAGTGGAACAGGTACTGGTATGCTAATGATGCTTTCAAGAAAGCTAAAAACACTCTTGATGCTCTTTCCCTGACAAAGAACAAAAGGAAGCCAGGCCAGCCTACCAAAGAAGGCTGATAGGCTTCAAGGTACTGACAATATCATTGTGCAGCTCTAACTGTGCAGTATATTGCACATCTGGTGTGTTATGTCTTCTGCATATTCCCTTTACAAGGGGGAGAGGTCCACACCTGTCATTTCCTCTCCCCTTCTCTTTCCATGGTGTTATGCAATAAGGCAATATGGCCTGAGGTTACGGAACAGAAGAAAAGGGACTTCATTTGCAGTAGGCAGCAAACTGTGTGTCTGTGAGAAGTGAGGTTGTATGAGCCTAGCTGGCACTCAGCAATTTGTAGCTAGTTACCTACACAGAAATCTGTATATCTGTGTTTTAAAATATCCTAACATCTAACTCTGCAAAGCTTTAGAGCATGCCAGATGCCAGGCAGTTTGATTCTGCCTTCCTTGACTCCACGGGAATTTGTGTGAAGCATCTGTTTAGTACACTGCTCTCTTGAGGGTTTTTTTTTTTGTGCACTACCCCACCTGCTCACAGAAGAGGCTGTGATATTTCCTCAACACCATTTTGTGTTTCTCTTTGGACCGTAAGAAATTCCTCTTCTGAGGATCTCAGCTGAGTCAGAGCTCCGTGGATATTTATGGCTTAGCACAGACACATGAAGGACAGAGAAAGGGAATATTGTGCTCTGCTGCACTGTTGCTCTCAGACTAGCCAGATCATTTCTGGAAACTGGGACAAGTCAGGCCAGACACTAATACAGCTCAGAGCTATATCACATCCTTATGGAGCTCCTAGATCTGCTGCTGAGCAGCTGCAAGGGAAGCCAGATCAAAGGCAATGAACATTTGTGTGCCACAAGGAAGACGGGAAGCCGTGCTCCACTGAGACGCAGCTGCCCATGTTAAAGAGGATTCCAAAGTTGAGGAAGCTATTTCCTTTAAATTGCTTAGGTCCTGATGTTATCATTCCAAAGGTATAGAGGATGCCTTACATGGCTTTAAACATGAAAGCCCTGCTCTGTGGTGCTCTGAAGGAGAAGGAAGAGAAGCACCCATTCTATTGTTTTGACTGAGAAATTGTTCAGTGCTTTCATGGCTGCTTATGCTGGCACTGAATAGGAACTTTACTGATGGAAAAAGAACAGAGGTCTCCTCATTTTTATCTTTTTCTCAGATAGTATGGAAATTATATGGCTGAAGGCTATATTTTAAAAGTACATAAAATGTACTTTAAAACAAGAACCAAGGCCTACAGGAGTTACTTATGTTTGAATAAAGACATAACTCAACATGAGCCATATTAAGGGACAGTCACAGGTGTCACTAAGTGAAGAAAGCATGTTGCTTTTGACAAGTATAAGTTCAAACCAGCTGGTCATAGGTGGCAATCTAGTTCTTGAGATGTCCTTGGGGAATGGCTCAAATATACCATGAACAATATTCTCACTGATGGTCAGATCTGAGGTGTAAATCTGTGTATTTGGCATTCAGAGTAGCAGCCATCCTCTTACAACATGGGGCTGGGTCAACAATTGTCCAGGCAGTGTAAAGACCACAGTTTGGGAATAACGCTGAGGACCACACACAGAGTTCTGGCACTTGGTGAAAACAGAATTACTCCAGTTAGTTTTATCTCATCTGAGTCACAAGGAATGAAAAAAATAGTGCCATAAGGTCAATTCCTGCTGTAATTATTTAAAAGTCTGTTGTCTCAGGAGTTATTTCTTTTCCCCTTGTATCGGATCTTATTTTAAGCAGTTACACCCTGAACACTCTGATGCTTGGTGAACTGTGTGCCTGATCTATCTTTCTGGCAAGCATTCAAAGTCTAAGAAATTGTCAGTGCTTCTGATAAGCTAATGAAATTAATGCTTATGCTTGACTTCTTTATTGTTTTTGACTTACCACTCCACAAATCATTTTACGGAAGACTGAAACCCCCCCCCACATACATTTACTAAAATATCCTACTATGTACAGTAGATAATGAATGTTACAGGAAAAAATAAGCAAAGCTACTCTATCATTTGCAAGGGTAAAGTGAAACTCAACATTAAAAATAAGCCATATGATAAAACTGGATCAATCCTGTTGACAGTAGTCTATTTTTTTTTTCCTTGCTGGAATTGACAGAAATGATAAAACCTTTTGGTCTTTACACTGCAAGCACTGGCAGTAGGAAAAACTACTAAATAATAAAGAGATGACTAGAAATATAATTTTCTTCATTCCTACTCCATGTATTCTGCATGTGCTGTTAGCAAGCTCTAGCTTTTATGTTGATGATAACAATGCTGAAAGAGTCAAATAACAATAACAATAAAGTATATATATCCTGGCCTTAGATTTCCTTCCTGTTATTTTCCTAAATGTTTCTCCCCCCTCCTTTTTACAAACACACAATGAACCTTTAAAAAAGTGGAGCTGCTTTCAGAATTGCTATCGTCATCCAGATCAATTTGGAACAAAGTCCTGCCTCCCAATCTATTCTAATTTCAATGTACACACTCTGCTGGCTGGCTGCCAGCACAAAGCTCAGGAAATGATAAATACCCACTCAGTCCCAGACACATAGATTTCCCTGGGATGGAAGGTTGGGGCTGCTTTAACATCCCAAACCCACTGCGCATTCATACATTGGCTAACATCCCTCAGTGTGATATTTATGTGTAGGAATGACACATGGGGGGAAAGGACATCCCTTACCCATGCTCTTGGAGAGGACTGAAGCTGGGAGCCTTGTTTGCCTGCCCTGAGTCCATAGCCTTCCACCTCAAATAACAGTATCTAACATGCATAGAATATTAAGTTGGACTCATCTAGTTTGAAACAAGCTGGCCACAGCCAGATACTGTGAATTTCAAATGTCTTATCAACTGGTTATGATAACTATTTGACATTCCTACTGGCGACTAAACATCTCTCTCTGTTGTTATCAAGTGCAACATGCTGTGTGCAGGGAAAATAGGTTTTATCTATTGACTTGTTTGCTTATGGGCTTGGATTTTTTTCCCCCTCTTCCTGAATTGCAGACCAGATTTAGTTCTCTGTGTTCATCTGGGATATTTCCAGAAAAGGGATGAATTAAAAGCTTTGGATGATTTTTCCAGTTAATTCAATCTTATATCCTTCTCTCAAACTATTTGAGGACTGGGTGTTTTGCAAAGGCTGAATTTAAATTCAGGGTAAATACTTTTGAGTGTGGCTTTAATTTTTTCTTTTGATGCTTCTCTTGCTGGCGTGTTAGTTGAGTGTTGTTAAAAACATCAGATATAGCAATTCCTTGAATTAAAGCTGGCAGCCTACAATGCAGGCAACCCCCCAAAATGGAATAAGGTTAACAAATAAGCTCAAATTTTTCATTTATGTTTAACAAGTCACTGACAGACCAAATATCAGGATGAAGAGGTCTCCATACAGAAAGGACATGGATCTGATGGAGCAGGTCCNAAAGTATCTGATGTGCAATGACATTCTTGTTTACACCAGCATTAAATACAGGCATATGTTTTGACTCTATGGATGATATATGGGCTTCCCTTGCAAGGGTGTGGAAACATGCTAAATGGTGGAATCTCTGGTGTCTTAGAGACACCAGGTCACCATTAAAATAAGACACACAAGTCCACAGCTTGCTCTGGCTCAGTGGTGGCTGTAGGAAGGAATTCATGTTAGGGTCATTTCATTCAAGGTCTATGATGCAATGTCTCCAGGTGACCTTGTCCTGTTCAGCTTCCATGCAAATTGAAGTGTGTGGATGGACCTAAGCCTGAAGAAGGCTAAGCAGCTGTGTGACCACAGCCATGCCATGGGTTGTGGGATGGTATGCTTGTCAAATCTGAGAGTGACACCTGGGGGTTACTGCAACCGAGACTTTAGCTCATGCCTAAGCATGTTATGTATGAATAATTGCTAATTAAGTTATACTGTAAAAATTAATTTGCAATCATAATGGAAGAAACACGTGAATATTTGCTTTGCAGAGTGACTGTATTCTATAATAAATTAATCTCTAAAATGCTGCACTAAGCTATGTTTTCTGATCCTATCACATGCCTTTTTTTTGTCTTATAATAAATCACAAGGGCACAGTGAATTGACAAATATTATCAATAGAGAATAAGAGAGGAAAGAAAACTTCTTATCTCAGAGAAAAGGAAACATATTTTGGGAATGAAGTAGCTAAGATACAATAAATAAGGTTTAGCACTCACATATCTATACAGGGATGTTTGTGCTTTCCTAGTGTTGGTCTATGAGTCATTGCATCCTCTATCTAGTAATATGGTTAAATTCCAGGATTATCTTGGTTTTTTCTTCCTCTTCAGCAGAGACATGAAGATTTCCTTAAATGTTATGTTTTTCAAGGTCAGCAAAACATTGTTTTCTTTCAGTGATCAGGGAAGGAAAAGCATCCTGGCCTTCAAAAATATGTATTGACTACTACTGTAATTGCAAAAGAAGCCTAATGAGCTAGAAAAGTTGGTTTGCATCAAAGCTATTTAAAACACAATTCAAGTTGGTAATAACAACATTTTTTAGATGCATAAGAGTGCTTGTGAAAAGAAAGCACTCTTCAATGCAGACACTTACAGGAAGATTACTTCAATTTATACATTGATCACTAGTGGAGATAACACATATATAGGTGTCCAGGCCTAATGTTTTTAGTGTACATCTCCATCCTGGCATGAATAAAACCACACCATGGTTTATTCCTCCTGTTCATTCTGCTGAAAGGGAGCCCAGAGAACTTTTGGCTGAATTGTGCAAACAAATCAAACTCAGTAATACTAATTCAACTTTAAAATGGGACTGGCAGTCCATTTGCTTACTAAATTTCAGGATAAGTTGTCCATGGACATTTGATTAGCTGAGGGTAAATTCCAAATATGCTTGCAGGAGGGGAGATGTGTACTAATGGGCTTTTAGACTGTGTGTTCACTTAAAAATGACACACAGCTGGTGTTTTGGTGATGTGAGCAAAGCTCTGCTAACACTGAGTACCAGAAATAAATAACTGTCCCGACATGTCTCCTTGTTTCCCAGGTATGAATTAAAGAAAGAAATGAGCCTAACATTTTCCCCAATCACTTTTGAGTTTGTAATTAAATCCATATGAGAAGAACTGCTTGGTGGATAGGGGTGAAGAAAGTGTTAATAAAAACAGCTCTAATTTCCTGGCCAGTCACTGTTTTCCTTCCCTTGTGCACCAGTGGTTATTCCAGGGATGACTGCCAGATCTGCAGCCATGTCCCCTGGGCTTTTGATTTTGACACATCTTTCAAAACAGATAGGACAGAGGATGTGGACAAGCAAAACAGTTACACAAGTAACCAAGTAAAGCTTCAGAAGCACCACCAACACCCTGTGGGTCTTCTTGCACCCTGGGACACTCTTTTTACCGTGGAACAAGGACATGAACACGGGCATTTCCAGTGATGTCATTCTTAATTGCCACCCTTGATTATTTTGGGATGTTTCTGACTAAACCTTGAGCTCGATTAATATGCAAGTCATGCTGTATCTCCCTTTAAAGTTATCTTAAACATTCCCATTGCCTTAATGAATTTGAAATCAAGTTTGTAGATTGGCATCTCAAAGGAAAATGTGGGCACTACAATGAGATGATGTGGGTGAATCAGTAGGTGTCAGATTGCTGAGTCCATAATGAATAATTATCTTGGCATAATTATGTGTGCTGTTTTTCAGGCAAGATGTAAAACTGAGGTCCTTTTGTCTCCTGGTAATT
The DNA here is from genome assembly GCA_013396975.1 of Bucco capensis. NCBI lineage: Eukaryota > Metazoa > Chordata > Aves > Piciformes > Bucconidae > Bucco > Bucco capensis. Next base: position 785,674 of record VWZO01017561.1, read on the forward strand.
AAAAACACATCTCTTGTGTGATTGTACATCACAAAAGAGCCTCTCTTCTGGAGAACATGGTCTGCTAGTGGTATCCAAGGTTGGATAAGGAACTATTACACTGATAATTAGAATTGGCTGTCCTGTATAATTTTCTCTTCCAACATCTCTGATACTCATTTTTGCATTTTAATTCCAGTTTATGCACATATTTTGTAGAAGAAGCTTATATGTTTCACTCTCTTTGATACTTTTTTTAGTTGCATTTATACAATCAAGTTTTTGACACTCTCCTGGGTCACCTTTGATAATCTTGAGTTCAAAAATCAACTCCTGGATTTCAAAAGCAACCAAATTAATTCATGGGCTAAAAATACCTGAAGGAGTGTTAAACATAAAGACATAACTTCTGGTTCAGGTAACCCTTGAGTTACAAACTTGTAAAAGTTGGTAGAATATTCTTAAGATACAGTCCTGCATGTCCCCTCTGTTCTTAAACTCTTCCCTCAATATCTGCTGTTTACTGCTCTCAGAACTAGATCTGAGGCTATACAAATGTTTGATTTTATCCAGAATGGTCATGCTTGGATTTCTCTCTAATATAATGTAATGCTGAAAATAAATGTCCCATCACTAGGATTCCTTTCCCAGGCAAGGACACAAAACTGGTTTTCAAGAAAATATTGAAAGTTAAAGTAGATTATTTTGTATTGAATAAATGTTACACAAGAAATATTTCTTCCATAGAAATATTCCTGATCTCTTTTATTACCAAAATGGACATCTTGTTATCAGGATATCTTGCACTTTCTGTTAAGTTATGGTAGTTTTATGGACATTATTTCTTTGCCTAACCTTGAAGCTATTATGGGAAATTGGATGTAGGATAATAATTTCTCATGCTCCATCCAACTTCTTCAGTGTATCCTTTCTTGGATTTGCTAGGTGCCAATACAATTATTTTGAGTGGAAGAGTCACGAGAGAACAAATGTAGATGAGGCACAGCTAAAAGTACTTTTATGCACCTATCCCAGAGATAAGAGTTGAAGCATACTTTTGGGTAGAACAAGAAGTCTATCTAATTAAAACTGGATTTCTGACCTGCTGCTCAGAGTCATGTGAAAGAACTGCTTTGGTGTAAAGTGACAAACCAGGCATTTGGAACTGTTCTAAAATGTTCTTGATTATTTAGTGACCATAACCAGTAAGGATAGCTTTCAGCTTTATTCTTGACTGCCTGCCCCTAGATTACATCTCTGCTGCCTGTCAAGGCGTAAATTTGAGACAAATGTGTTTTTTTTTTTCTTCTGGTAAAATTGGAATAAAAAGGGTTAAAAGACATGAAACTTCCAACTCTGAAACCAGGCACAAAAACTGGGAAGCAGCAAAAATCTATCTGGCATTTTTCTATCTTCATAACTGGGCCATGAGAGAAGACAAGAGGGTACCTGTCATCAAACAACAACAGGGAGAAGCAAGACATCAAGTAAAGAGTGAAGAAGATGGCTTAACCATTGTAATGACAAGTAGGAGATGAGAAGGAAGCCACTAATTATTCAGTGATTAATATCCTGGAGGAAGAATAGTCTCATACTTTAGCAATTCAGCCATCAGAATCTCATGTAAGACTATGACAACATAGTGCACTGGCTTTGTGACACTACATGATGAGGTGGCTTTAAACAAAACAATAGTTATTGATCCTGGCTGAAGTTAGACTAATCAGTGGTGAATGCAATTTTGAGCTTATCAAGAAATCATCAAGATAGCTGTGTCCTCAGCTAGATTTTGATTAAGAAAGAAACCTGAGGCACTGGAACTAATGCTTTAGACTGTTTGGAAAATAACAGAGTATATATAACCAAGGCCTGATCCTGCTACCATAGTGTAAGAACTGAACAATGAAATAAGAAATTCTGACTTTATTATAGTTCAATGAGTCTCCTGGGGCTGGTGGAAGTGTGGAATTAGCTCTGGCAGTCAAGTGCATTCTGCAGTGGGCTTGCCATGAGGCACTGTCAAAATAAAGAGATGTCATGTGCTTGGAGAGGTATGGAATAAGGTATCTCTCAAGCAGGAGGCTAAGGTGTTTTTTTCTCTTGCATTTGCCGAGTGCATTTACACATGGAGCTCTTGGCCGCCACTTGTGCAGAATTCCCTTGAAAACATTTCCCATCTGTCATGTTCACATGCAAAAACACCCTGGAGATTCCACCTCCATCCGTGAAATGGAGCCTCTCTTCATCTCCTACAGCTTTCAGCAAGATTTTTATTAGAAAGGAAAGGGAAGGGGATGAAAAATGCAGGCAAGGTGCTTTCTAGCATTTCATACCAAGAGCTGTAGCCAGCAGGATCACAAACGCCTAGAACGGCACAAAGAAAGTTTCACCTCAACTTCCTGTTTCATGCACTAGCATTCCTTCCTTTATCTGTAGCACTCAAACCTCCATCAGCTGCTCCATCTGGGTCTACTATGAATTAAGAATCTTCTTATCTGTGTAGGACAGTTAAAGTGCAGCCTGAAATTCTCAACACAGCTTTCTTGTACACTGTGTGTAGAATGGCAGCCACCTTCTTCAGAGAAGAAGCAGAAAATTCTTTTTAAATACGTTTCCCAACAACGCTCCATCTGTTAATACTTTAATGACATCAACAATAAAATGAACCCCCCTCCAAAAAAAAAAAAAATCACTTTGTGACAGCACTTTATAATCTGTACAAGACATATAATGCATAGATTAAATTTAGGGCAGAAGGTAGCAAGAAAGCCAATTGACACTAGGGTAACTAGATCTTTTGAACAAATGAGGTCTTTCTTTAACAGAATTTTGTTGATTTTTGCTTCACATACATGTGAAAGGAAGCTATATATTCAGAAAAATTACAGAATTATAGAATCACAGAATGAAAGGGGTTGGAAGAACTCCCTGGAGATCAGCTGGCCCAATTCTCCTGCTAAAGCAGGTTCAACTAGATCAAGTTGCACAGACATGCATCCAGGTGGATTTTGAAAGTCTCCAGAGAAAGAGACTCCACAGCCTCTCTGGGCAGCCTGGGCCAGTGCTCTGTCATCCTCAAAGGAAAGAATTTTTTCCTCATGTTGAGATGGAACATCCTGTGCTCCGGTTTGCACCCATTGCCTGTTGTTCTGTCTCTGGGCACCATTGAAAAGAGACTGGCCCCATGCTTTTGACACCTGCCCTTTAGATATTTTTAAGCATTAATAAGATCCCCTCTCAGTCTTCTCCAGGCCAAACAGCCCACGTCTCTCAGCCTTTCCTCATGAAAGAGATGGTCCAGTCTCCTAATCATCTTTGTAGCCCCTCACTCGACTCTCTCCAGTAGTTTCCTGTCTCTCTTGAACAGGGGAGGCTGGAACTGGACACAATGCTCCAGATGTGACCTCACTAGGGCAAAGTAAAGGGAGAGGAGAACTTCCCTTGCCCTGCTGGTCACGCTCTTCTCAATGCATCCCAGGGTACCATGAGCCTTCTTGGCTACAAGAGCACACTGCTGGCTCACGGTAAACTTACTGTCCACCAGGACTCTCAGGTCCTTCTCCACAGAGTGGCTTCCCAGCAGGTTAGCTCCTAATCTGTACCTGTGCATAGGTTTATTGTCCCAGCAAGTGCAGGATTCTACACTTGCCTTGTTGAACTTCATTATGTTCCTCTCCACCCAACTCTCAGCCTGTCCAAGTCTCACTGAATAGCAGCACAGTCTCCTGGTAAGTCAGCCACTCCTCCTAGTTTTGTATCATCAGTAAACTTGCTGAGGGTACACTCTGTGCCTTCATCCAGGTTATTGATGGACAATAATGGACCCAGTCGTGTCTCCTGGGGAACATTGCTAGCTACAGGCCTCCAACTAGACTATGCACTGTTGATCACAACTCTCTGAGCTCTGTTGGTCGGCCAGTTCTCAATCCACCTCACTGTCCACTCATCCAACTCACACTTCCTAAGCTTGCCTATGAAGATGTTAGGGGAGACAGTGTCAAAAGCCTTGCTGAGGTCCAGCTAGACAACAAAATCCACTGCTCTCCCCAGCAACTGAGTGGCAATGTCTGGTAGAAGACCTGGTGCTGTTTATTGACAGTGAGAGTCTGACATTTCTCTTGCATTTTAGCTATGTTGTTGTGATAGGGGCGTTTAAAGTTATCTTTAAGTACAAGAATATTGGAAATAAGTCTAGCTCTTATTTTCCAGAAGGAGTTTCTGTCTTTCCCTCTATATTCCCCCCTCTTTACTCTTCAGAAGCCATCTCCCTCAAGGCACTGGAAAGAACAGGTTAACAGATTTGTCATGCAGATATGTTGGACCTCTGCACATTCACTAGGCTTCTTCAGCTCTCCTGTGCAGCACCACAGAGTGTACCAGGCTGTGGCTGGGCTGCCAAGGCTTCGCAGTGACTCATTAGAACTGGAGGAACAATCAGCTGATGCAGTCAAAAAAAAATATAGGTTTATCGAGGATAAGGAAAACAAGTTACTCACGGGGAAATGATCCATAACTGCTTATTTAAAGCCTTTAAGAATTACTTGTATAAGAGGAAAAGAATTACATAATAAATTTACCTCCCTGGTTTGTTCTCAGAACATGAGTGAGTCAGGGCAAAACTATCCTGGGAGTCAAAACACGCAACTGCTGAATGTGCTCCTCAGCAGGCCTCTTCAAGGTGTTTTTACTGAATTTAACACTATTACTGATTCTTTCTGTATTGGAAAATAAAGAAGGTGGCAACCATGTGAAAGTTTCATTTCTTATGAGAAGAGAGAATATGAATTGGAAAAATTCCTTTGAGACCTCTCCCCTCACAGGTTCAAAACATGAATACAAATCTAATGGTATCATTAATGAAAATATAGACACAAGAAAGCACTCTGCTTACCACAAGCAGCCCTGTTGCAGAGATCATCACTGTGTCCTTCTCCATACCACTTCTCAGTTTTCTTCAGTAGTTGCTGTACATCATTATCCAGCATCCACATTTCACTACAGAGGAGGCTGCAGTCCAGTTTTGGTTGGGGAATTCATGGTTTGCAGGAACAAAAGGGGAAAGGATAGCACAAAATAGCAAAAAAGGCAAGATAAATCTCGCAACATTCTCTGATCTTCAAGGTCTGCTGCCCATCAGCAGTGACCCCAGGCAGAGTGCAGATGCACACACACTCCAGGCTCTCTTTTGTTCCCATAGTTGGCTTTGCCTTGCCAGCTGCCCTCATACCACTCCTTATTCCTAGTCCTGCAGGAAGGAGGGGGATGAGGGAAGGAAGATGAGGCTGCTGCCAGGATATGGGTGGGGGCAGAGGGAGTTCTACCACACTGCTCCAACTTCCCCACAGTGATGGTCTTACTGTCCTCACTCTGTCTCAGGGAAGACTGTTGGTCACAAACTAAGATGGACAATTTGATGGCATGTGTCACACTGTACGTGTCTGATGGACAAATTACCATGGTAATTGCCTGTCCCTATAGTATAGACACAGCAACTGGTAGATTCCTGCTGAGCAATCAAGACTCTGGACAGAGTGGGATGAGATGGAAACTCATCTAGATGTGCATATATAGTTGAAGATGTGAAAAGTTGATGCCATCTTGGTCTGGGTGCCAGAATAACTTATTATGATTACAGTGCTGAGGTTACATTGTGTTTATATTCTAATATCCTGTTTTTAATGGCTAATAACATTCAGAAACTTTTCTGTGTTCCAGATGTGGTTTCCATCCAAAAGAAATTTTATTTGGAAAGTTTAACCTGGAAGAGTTCTTGGTTTGTTGTTGTTCTTTTTTTCTTTTTTTTTTTTTTATAAATTTTTTTATTTACTTTAAGTTTGAGGAATATGGGAAAATAAAATAGCTTTTAAGACCAAAAAAATTATTTAGTTCTGTGCTTTGGTCATGAGGTAATGATAAAAAGGATTTGAGTCAGACTAAATTCACCTACTTTCTGTGGGGGTGTGCCCAGGGAGAGGCATCAGCAAGTCTCTAGTTATAACAGCCTCCAGCCTACATACATCAGGGCTTTATTTGTGTACATTAAAATTTGTGAGTGCAGCATAAAAAGTATCTCTGCCAGAGAAAATGACAGCAGTGAGGTCAATATGAGAAGAAACATGGGATGTGGGTGAAGGAAAGTGTGATGTGCTGTAGCTGGGGACATTCTCTGAAAAAGATAGGGAAGGAGGACAGAAGGGTGAATTATTCATATCTCTGATCAAAAAGACATTACTATGGTTTAGTTGTTTCTCATTCTTCTCACCATTTTTTTGGCAGTTGCATTGCCTCTGGGAAGGCCCTTGGCATAATTTCTTATTTTGTTCCTGTGAATGTCTTTCTGTCAGCTTGTGGTGAATGCTTCTTGCACTCCTTGACTGAATTCCTTGCAGTGCCTTTCTAAGGGCCACAGGGGTGTCACAGAGTCATGTATTTTCTTTAGGTTGCCAACATCACCTGCACTGACTCATCCATCAGGGAAACAGAGAATGGGCTTTTGTTTAACTGCTGTCTGTCTCGTGCAGTGTTACTTGGAATGTAAATCCACGTTTTTTTACTGCAAAGAGGGTAGCTAACTGCCCATGATGCTGCACAATGCTCAGTAAATATGGACAAGGGTGTAGGAGCCTTTGCAGCACTTTTCTGCAGATACTCTGTGTGTGCCTTTGCCTGTTGGTGCCCTTGATCTTAAAAAAACATGGCAGGCACTCTCTGGCAATGTGAATAATTTCACTTCTGCACTACCCAGGGCATTCCTCCTGCTGCTGACTCAAGTTTGCTGATGGTGTCAATGGCTTAGATTAAACCCTTTCTGAATGGTCTCATTTTTATATGTGTGTTTCCCACTGCATAGGAGTATTGTGTCATTACTCAAATGGCACAATTTGTTCCTAAATTGTGATTCTGTTTTCCCTATCAGCTCAGTGTGACCAACATCAACCATGTGCTTTCTGTGCTTACTTACCTGGCTAATCTCCACACCTCTACCAATTCACTCTAGTCCAAATGTTATATAAACATTTCAGCTGAACTTTGCAGCTTCATCTTTGGAGTCAGGACCATGAGAATGGCTTCACTCGTGCTTGCAACCACCAGCAGCAAATATTTCCTCTAGTTCCTTAGCAAAGTCCTTATTCATTGTAATTAACTTGGGACCTATGAAGAAATGACACCTTTGTGAAAAGTGATATTACAGATTCTGAGCTTATCTAATTGTTAAGCCCTACATTATATTATTGCCTTTGATGCAGTTCTGCCTGACTTAGGAAGTTATTCCCAGAGTCTGAATAAGTTATTAGATTTTTTTTTTTTAATTATACATTTTGGGGATGTGAAATCACTTTTTTTTTTTCCCCTGGAAAGAATTTAGTGGCCAAACAGTGGAAACTGGGACCTATGGAAACTCCAACTTCTTGCAAATGAGCACATAGGAAGAAAGAAGCAGTGTCACCTGAAAGCTTTATCAGATGGCTGTTTATCAGTGTATTTCCAGAATCCCACTTTTCTCTGCTGCACATGCCTTATTGTGAAAAGGAACTTGCCTTTTTGAAATGAAGGTGAGGTGAGAGGCAGGTGTAGTCATCCTGCCCAGGAGATCATTGCACCTTGAGGAGTGACTGATCCATGGCACATTAGCCTAAGTAGGCACAGACCTGTGCTGTGCTGCATTAAGCTGCACAAGCCCTTTGGCTGCAGGATAGACTCCACCAGCTCACTGCAAGAGAGGAGCCTGCAGGCAGCTCAGTATCAGTGATTACAGAATCACAGAATCACAGAATCACCAAGACTGGAAAAGACCCCCAGGATCATCAAGTCCAGCCTATGACCCAATACACCACAACTCCTACCACCTCCTAGGTGACCTCAACTTTATCTAACAGTGAAGCAAGAAGTTCTCATGGGAGCATTTTTTCTGTTTGACTGTAGAAATGATGAATAGAGCTGTTTTCTTTTAAGAAAAGCCTGTAATAGTGCAAATGACTGAAATCATGGAATCACTTCCATGGATGGGATCTGTTCAGCGTTGCTCTGCATGGATTGGTGCCCATTTGCTGCTGCTCCATCTAAAGGAATGTAAGATTGTCTATGCTGTTCTCTCCTTTGAGCGTTACCTCTCATCAGCAGCATTTTAAATGATACCTTCCAGACTCCAAATGCCTTTCTTACTGGGATCATAATAGGCTAGTACACCTAGTTCCAAAACATTAGTACAAAGAATTGCTGTACAGATCTCAATATGCATCAAGAAAAAAATTTGATAAGATTGTTTATAGATAAGCTCAAAATACATAATAATTTTAACACACTTTGCTGTGCTGAATCTAGAAACAACAAATTCAGGAGAGGTGACTGCCACAGGAAAACAGGAGTGAACTGGTAAGTAGTTTAATGTAGGAAATTCAAAACCTACAGGTGAAGGAAAAGGTCAGATTAGATCACATCAGCTTTTATGCAGTGTTAAAAAGGGAAATAAATAGAAATTTGGTGTTCCTTCAAAGATATTAGCTATTACTGTCCAGTGTAGGTGTGGCTCCGTTATGTGATGTAACACTGCAGGAAAGAAGTAGCTAACATCTTGGTGTTACTGTTACACAGTTCATGATGAAAAGTGAGGAAATAGTCCTTACAAACACCAGGCCATAAATGGCAGGAAAATGGGAAGTTTTTGATGCAATGGAGACACCTTCAACGTCTGTTGGAGTCATGTGAGGAGCTCCAGAGAGACCCATTCTCAACATCTGAAGACACTGAGGGCTGGAAAATCACAATAAAGTTCACTTCAGGACCTGGAATAAATTTAATTTATAGCAAACCACAGTGCTGAGAGGAAAACAGTGCAAAAAATTGTCACTCAATAATCTCCATTCACCACAAATGCATGGGAAAACAAATTTGCACTGAACTTGGGATCTGTGTGTACTAAGGCTCTGGAGTGACTCATGGGATGAATTCATCTCCTTGCAGCATTCTGGAAGACTGAAGAGACTGGATGGAAAAATCAAAACTTCTGAAGATGGCAAATTTGGATGAAACCAAGTATGTGATAAAAGACCCAGAGATCTGGCTATAAAGTCTGTGTTTGCTTTCTATAAACAGGTGGATGTACACAGCAACTGAGCTTGGAGCTGCAGCTGTGGAACACCAAACTGGGCATGTTTGGCATCAAATACCAAAATCAGCTGTGGTGTGTGGCTTGTCCCAGCATCAGGAATGGGCACCAATCTCAGTTAGGAGAGTGGCTGTGATGACAGAGATGTGAATCATAATGTTCAGTACAGCTCAGGAATGACTGTTGGTGATCTGACTAAGAATTCATCATAGGGGAGGATCAGAACTCTTTGCCAAAGAGCTCATGGGCAGCAGTAGTGGAGCATCTTCATTGCTACACATCCCTGTGACCTTGCCAGTTCAACTTGGCTGCGAGTGTGAAGTATGGGACACTGATCTTTACCTGTTTCACCTCTCCAGAAAGGAACACACCACAAAGGAGGATGCAACTCCATTAGGAGATCTCATTGTGATCTTTGCAGAAATGTGAATTAAATGACATTTGGAAATGGCTGGAGAACCAGAATCATGCACATTTGAATTTGTGATTTAAAAAAAACCAATATTGCTAAGTTTCTGTGGAAAATGCTCCCCACCCCAGCAGCCCAGGAGGATTCTCTCTCAGCAGGCAGGTTAGGCTCACAGAGTTGAGCAGAAGTAGTTCCTGTTTCATAGCTTTTTTTTTTCCTACCCATTTTTTTTTCTAGCAAGGATATTGTTGCTTTTTCATCCCTTCTCTTGAGCCTTTCACTGAGAAGCAAGAGCAGTTCCAGGTAAACATGAGGATGCAGCTGCTGGCTACAGCAGAGGCTTAAAAGTGGACAAAAAAGTCAGTCCCCTTTTTTGTAAAAGTGGCATTGGCTACCAGGACAAACACAAATCCTGAGAAAGCAGCAGTGTTCCAGGAATTGTCCTTGTGCACAGAAACACAGAGCCAGACAAAGCTTTTCTGATGGCACCAGAGGCAGCAACATCTTGCAGGTCTGTGGAATAAGCTCCAGAAATGGATGCCAGTGACAACTAATTGCCTTCGGGAAATAAGGGCAGCAAAAATGGCACAGGATCTTAGAAAACCACCTGAAGTCTTAAAAATGGCTTCAGTTTGAGAATATGGCTAGGTTATTCCCTTAAACTATTTCTTCTGCTATCACTTTGAGAAAAACAAGAATGACTCAATCTCCTAGTATCTTACATGGGTCTTAGTCATTGTCAATCACAAAAAAAGTTACAGTCTGGTGTTCATGTTGAATTGAAACAGTTCCTGAGAGAATGGGCATACTTGATGCAATGCTGAGTCACTCTCAGCTGCTCACCATTATTAGGTATTCAGCATTGCTAAATTGATACAATTAATTTTCCTGAAGTCTCATAAAAGTCTCTTTATCCTCCTGACAGTATTCCTTTTTCTTTTTATTGTGGTAGTCAGTGTGTTGCTAAAACAAAGACAAGCCAGCTTTTTCTCTTGCTTTTGTATTTGAATCTCACAGAGCAATTTTTTTTTTACTCTCATTTCTGTTCATTTATTTGTGAATTACTGCATCTTTTAGAATCTGAATCTGTAGAACATCATGCTCTTAGGTATAAAGTGAAAGGAAAAAACCCCTCATCCTTCTCCTCAGAGTCACAGAAAAAGAATCACTGGAGAGGCTGACCTACATACCACACATTGTCCCTTATGCAAAACAAAGTTTCAATAGTTTCCATGAATTACCAAGGCAGATATTACCATTGAAGGTAGGACACATAGAAATAGTCCTGAATGCTTTTCATTTCATGTTCTGTTCTTCAGTTCACTTCACCAATGCTAAGTATTCAAAAGCTATTCCCCCTGTGTGCACTCTTAATAATTTTAGACACTCTCCATATGATTTTTTGGGCATGGGTGGTTTCAAGATACAAAAGAACAGTTTGACAAAAGCTGGATCTGAAAATAGATCCCAACTCATCCTTCTGGAGAAAAGCTTGGGCCCAGTGGTTGTTCTTCTCTCCAGCCAGAGCAACTGGATGGGGCATGCACCTTGATCCTGGAGCTCAAGATAACATGACTCTGCCTGATGAAAGCATTAAACAGGTTTCAGGAAGGAATGCTGGGGCTGGCTTGTTAGATCTGCTTTAGCTTATGTCAGCTGCTGCTCTGAATTACTGGGAAAGACTGATTTCAAGGGAGGCAGTTCCCAAAATATGGCTGGCCTGGTTGTCTAAATCAGCAGGCAACGAGCTCTGTACATGACTATGACAATGTAGGGATCCCAGCTATTAAAGGGCCCCTAGAGAAGGTTTCCTGAGGGAGCAGTTATTATATTTTGCGCTGCTTGAACAGTATTTCCAAACCTCTTTCAAATACTGTATTTGAAGTATATCAAGTACAATACTGTGTTTGAAGTATGTGAAGTACAACACTATATTTCAACCTGAAGGCAAACAATTCCCCTCCTTCTCCCCCTGAAAAAAATTCCTGTTAAACGATGGAAAACTATTGCAAAGTCCTTACCAGGGTAGAAAATTTATACTGTCGCCTAGTTCATTTCAAATGAATGAGAAAACATTCCTGTAATTTGGGAGATGCAACCAGGAAAATATGAAGAGGATTTCCAGATTTTAAATCCCCTAGCAGAGAACAGTAATAAACTTTACAAAAGCAAAAGGAACATTACCTCTGCTAACTGTAAAAGCATCTCTTCTCCAGAAATGTCATCTTCCTTTCCTCTCTCAGCTCATTCACTTTCCTCAGTGTGCTTCCTTGACCTCCACTTCTGTGGCTTGAACCTGCAAGTTTCCAGGTCCAGGCTGAAATAAAGATTGGAGCTATGACACTATGACTGATGTACTATAAACTACATTTTTCTTATGGATGATACAGGGTTTGTTTTTATGAGTCATCCTCTGTGTAGAAGCTTGAGTCAATGCAGACAGTGAGTATCAGTCATTCCAAGCAAGGGGGTTATGTGTGTTGCAGAAGGGATCCCAGAGAGAATGGTGGTTTTCCTGTATGTAGACTGTCACAGTCTGTTCAGACCAACAAAGAAGCAAATGGCATGACAGCACCAATCTTTTCAACTACAGCTTCTCCTTGACACCTTTCATCTGTCTAATGCTGTGCCAAGAACCTATTTTCAAACACAGTTTAAATATTGTCACCATCCTTTTTTTGTGGGGGACTTTCACCATGTAAATTCAGAGATTGCAGGGCCCTTGGTAGCTTTACTTGATTCACTTTGGAAGACAATCAGGAGTGGAATTTCATATAAGTAAACTGAATGGAATAATCTGAGTTAAAAACAACCCTAGACTCACCTTTTCCCCCACTGTAAGATTCTGGACAGTTTTTACTGTATTTTACTATTTATAATATTAGAAAAAATACTATAAATGTAGGTAGTTTAGGAAGATTTTTTGTAACAAGCTTCGGACAGCAGAAGTGTTTAAACACTTTTAATGAGATATTTGCCTCCAGCATGTAAAATTAACTGAATTGCACTTAATTAGGCCATCAGAACTTTGTAATGTTTTTATGCTTTACTGACAGATTTGCAACTCAGTAAATGTAAAGCTGCAGTTCTCTTAGCAATACTGATGAGGTCTGTAAACCCTTAAACATGAGCCTGATCTCTTGACATTCATGTTCTCAGCTGTCTGTGGGACTTTGGGTGATTTTTCCCTCTTAGGGAAGGATGCTGCCCTTCTAGAAGACTGCAGCAGATTTGTGATATGGATACACACTCAGTAGAGATCTAAGGGAGAATTTCAGTCGCTATGTTTGTGGCCTAAGTTTGCTTCAGGCAGGAGGGATTTTTACAACTGAAACCCTCTTACAGCACTATGGTTTGTCTATATGAGATAGCAGATATCCACATAAAAAATGTATAAAAACCTCAACAAACCTCATTGTGATGCCAAGTCTCATATGAATTGGATCCTCAGTTGATGTAAATGAACACATCCTTATTTACGGCAAAATATGTTTGATATGGGTGGATTTTTTTTAAAAATTAATTAAAATAATTGCAGTTCAGACTTCTACTTTCCAGAGCCTCATATTATTGTGTTATTGTGTATTGTATTGTGTTAAATAACAATTGGAAGTTCAAGTACTCCAGTGTTACATCCCAAAGAAACACTTTGGCGCCTTTTTGTAGAAGGCTATTTTCCCTGTTTTTTTGCTGGAAGTTTTGCATGCATGAGGTATTAACTTGCATTGAGATACAATGTAGTCCTCCAGTTACCTTTGAAAAAGAATCTTGTATGTGAACATGTAGATAGAATGAGGGTGCTTTTTTTCATGTATATGAATTGAATTTGTATGCAATATGTATTGTGCCTACCTACCAATATATATTTACACCACTGCGGGTTGTAACTGCGAAGGACTAAAATTTTCTTTTCACTTTACTTTGCAATGAGGTATGTCTGAAGTCTCATTCTGATCATCCCTTACAGTTTGTCTTGCTGATGAGAGCAAATTTCTTTGCCAATTTAGACCATCAGGAGTCTGGAGATGCCAAACTCTCTTACTGACTGCAGAGTACTCCTGTCCCTGGAGCACTGCACAGACCAGGGCTAGCCAGTTCAGTTGGGGTTGCAAGGTGGTGTAATAATTTTAGCCTTTGAGGTAACCAGTGATGACCACATTCCAGTGGCTGTGAAGACAGTCCTTTATTTCTCCTCATTACCACTTTGGGTGCTCTATCTTCCCATTGCCACACTGTGCTGAGGACAGACAAGGTCATGTTGGAGTGATCTGCCTGGAGAGACAGAAAATGACTGCAGACCCATGTTACCCTCTCTGCTTGTCTGATGTACAACTATATCTTTTGTTTACAGTACTGTAACATCCCTCACCTTTCTTCAGGCTCATGCAACACCAGCCCTGCACTGCAGTGCAGTTTTTTTTTGTTTGCTTTTGCTAAAGAGAACATAATGATCAGTATGAAAGCAATACATCAAAACTCGCTCCAGGTTTATTATTGTCCTCCTTTATCACATTCAGATATTTCAGTAAAACAATGTCTTTGTGACATTTTTGGAAACCATCAGCTGGAGCCATCATTTAAATGACAGATCATTTGCTGTTGTGTCAGACCTGCAAGCTGTTGCAGAAGTTCATCTTTTTTGGCCCTTAGGGAGCTCTAATATATTTGCAGTAGAGAGGGAGACACTATGACACAGTTTCAGTTTATTTGCCTACTGACATGGTTTCAGGGGCTAAATTACAAGTGAAAAGACCATCTAGTTTTGGGGCTTTTACTCTTGCTCTGTGTGCATCACAGGTGTCAGTGCCTTTGCAGAATCAAACTCCATCTAACATGTCATTCCTCAGCAAGCAACACTCATTCCTAACACATCTGTTTGGATTTGGCTTTAATCCTTCTCTGCTTCATCTGTATTTATCAATATTTCAGAAATCTAAGTGTCAGCTAGTCTCATACTCTAGCATGTCTGCAGAGTTGATTTGATAATCTGAAACTTCTAGGATAAATCAACAGGGAAATAAAATAACATAGATATGTTTAGATCTGACCAATACACTGTGCCTAATGGCATCTGTTGGCATAGCCATGTCATTTTATAGCTTAAGTTTCAGAGTGTCCATTTGAAAATACAACCACATTATAATGAAACAAAACTTCCTAAGAGGAATAGAAAAAATATGAACTAGCAGCAGCCTATATTTTTAAATCTGCATTTGCAACATCACAGTTATAAACTAAACCAGTTACCTCCACGGAAGGTTAAAAAGAATAAGCATTCTGTAATGATGTAAATTTATATCTATTAAGCCAAATTTAGAATGATATTTAGCTTTTTATTCTGGAAGTGTGGACTTATCTGGTGCTGGAAAATACAGCAAATTCTTGTAGTGAACAAATTGGTAATAAATATCATAACCCACTAATTTAACATGATGGTAAATTTAAAAAGTCTGCAGTGCCACAGCAATTCATGTCCAAGGTGAGATATCTTTTGTTTTTTGAAGGTGTCAACAAACACACAAAGCAAATTAATCACAGGGAAGGACATATTTTCTCAAATAACTGATAGAAAGTCAATCTAAATCTTGAGGATAAAGTAGCTCACAAGTTAAATGTACACTACCATGAATATTTTATAATAGTTCTGTGATTTTTTTTTTCTAATCAGTATAATCTGAGATGCTGCTCTTCCAAAGTTTAGCTATCTCAAAAAGTCTCCATGGTCAGTACTGAAAAGCAATTAAAACAATTTTTAATCACTGATGACTTAGAGTGGATGCATGCTTGTGTTCCAGGCATAAAAGGATCTCTGTGCCATTCACAGCACTTGGAACTATCTTAACCTCTAGTAAGAACAGGCTGAAAGAGCAGACAAATGTGTATCTTTCAGAAGAAATACATGCTGCAGCAACTGGCATGTTTGTGAGGTCATGTGAAGTCTATGCAGTGTTACCTCTAGAGCATGTATCTGCTTATTCACTACTTTGCACTTCTTCTTTAAGCTTGTACAAGTGAATTTTTTGGGGAAATCTAGCAGTCAGCTACATTGACTCAAGGTGAAGCATTAGTTACGAATATTTCTCCAGTGAAGGTCTAAAGTAAAGAACTTTTGTCTTCTTTTATGCAGATGACCTTGGATGTCACAGAAAGAACAAGAGGCATTTATCCCAGAAAACACAGATTCTTCTTCTCCCTTTTATTTCTCATTCTCTTCCATGGTTTAGCTAAAGTTGGCATGTTTAAAACATAATGTTCCAGACTCCCCTATGTATGGAAGGCTCAACGTTAAGCAGTAGAGTCTTTAAAAAAGATATTTGTTAAATAGAATTTTAAGGCTAAATTAAAGTTTCTGTATGCATAATCATGTTAAAATATCTGAAGAAGCAAAAGCAGTAAGAGATACAGTGGGAATGTGGCAGGCAGCTTCAAAATGTCTCTTTTTTCTATTGCTTCAGTCTTTGTATTGATATTATTCTGCTTGTTTGTGCTGTCACAATGAACCTAAACTCTGTGCTGATCTGTGATAACAAGGAGAGGAATAAGTGCTAAGAAAAATAAAAGGAAAAAAATAACTGATACTCTCAGCTTGTCTATTTTTGCTTTTTTTTAAATGCTTTTGATTTCTTTCCCATAAAGCTTTTCTTAAGTTTTTGCCTTTCTGAAAATTATCTACTCCAAATGCTTAACCCACCAGAAATCTTGCTTTTAAAAGGGTCTCCTTAAAAATTTCTTAGGCTTCCCATTCAGATGTAGCCAGCAGAATGGGAAGGGCTGGTGTGTCCATGAAGCACAGTCCCTCCTTCCTGCAATGGGACCCTGATGTACTGCCCCAACAGTGAACATCTGCCTGGTGTAACAGCCCCTTCTTTTCCATGACTGAAATCTATAATCATCCAAAATGACATTGGGCCATCCCTGGAGCTAGGGGAAATATTCATTTCCAAGTAATTGCCTCTGCTCTGTCATCAACACACAGTAACTGTTCACAACAATGGGATGTAATTAGGACTTGAAATTAATGGATTTCCCACCTCAAGGTGGATGTTTGCTTCTAGCCTTTGATAGAACTGCTTTATTAGCAACTGCTGACTGCTCAATATAGCTAGCGCCTCAGATTGGATGCTGGCACAGACCTATGAATTTTATTAATGATCGAATAACTAATGAGAAAATGCTGTAGACCTTGCAGATTTTTAAATTAATCACTCTTACCTTAGAAGACTTCTGCCCTCTTTTTTCTGATTGCAGATAGAACATCCTTCAGCTGAGACTAATTTGATTTCTGTGGAATATTTTTTCTACTGCTTTGGAAATCAATTACTTGGATGACATAATAGGCCCCCATCAATCTGCATGGAGCATAGTACAATCTGTTTCATTTCAAGCCAAGAAGACCCAATTGATGTAAATTATAGAGTCACTCAGTTTGTTGCTATTTATAAAATTAGTCACCTGCAGCCTCATCTTGGATGAAGTCCAGTGGATGAAATAAAGTTGGAAGAGTCCTATCAGCACTTAAAATATATAGGACATGGTGCTTCCCTACTGCAGCTGGAAGTTGCACATCTTCTACTGTGAGAATGGAAAGTCCCTTTCCATTTATTCTGAGCCAAATATAAAAAGACAATAAAAGCATTTTACAAATGAGATATTTTGTTTCCCTAACAAAGTTTTGTATCTCTCTGTTCCCCTCAGCTATTGGAAATGACAAAATTGCAATTAGAAACTTGGAAGATAAATATGAAAATGTTGCAGACCTAAAGGATTAGAAGGAAAACAATTCTACTTTTTCTTTCATTGTTCAAAATCTGTCTAGCACATCACCCAAGTTGTACCAACCAAGAAAAAATATCCTCAGAAAGTGATGGGATTAATCTAGTACATGACTTGTGTTTACCCAGAGTAATCATGACTTATGTTCTTATGCTATTTTGTAAGCAAAAGAAGCTATGACTTTCTCCCACTTAATTTTCTGTAGAGAGGAAGAGAGAGAAAGATTTTGCTGTTTTTTATTGCTCATGATGGCTATTGCATTAGTACTCTGGTTTTGCTAAACAGACTATACAGAGAGCAAGCACAATGAGATCTGCTGCAGCATTAGTAGAAGGAAAAGTAAAGCTAAAATAATTTCAATTTGGTGATGTTAGATTTTCATTCATGTCTGTGAAAGCAGAATTCATCCAATGCTTATAATTAACACAGAAGTTTTTATCCTCTTAGTAGCTATTTGACCTTATAATGCAGAGGATGCTTCGGGCCACTTTGGTTGGGCATGAACCAGTTCAGCAGTGCTATGCTAAGGCTGTTAGCATTAAGAAGGGCTGTCAGCTGATTTAGTTCAAAGCAACGCAGCTTAAATGTCAAGTGTGTATGTATGTATATATTTATACATATACATTTACATCTATAATTTAGAAACACAGTTATTTAGAAACAGCTTAACTGCAGCCTTGCCCAACACAGAGCTAAAAAGTGAATTGATGGTGCAGACATTGCAGGACTTGTTTTAATGAACTTACTTAATGCATGGGTGATTCTCAGTGTCAGAACACTATTGTAAGAGTTTGGGATGTGTCTAGCTGATTGCTGGCAAAAAAGCATTGATACTCACTTACCTTAGTGTGCACAGGCCATCCCTCTTGTTCAGAATAAAAAGGGGGCTTGCTGGAGAAAGTTATTTTATCATTGATGTTGATTAAGTGACGTATCTCCTAAAAATCCTGTATCTGGTAATGGAATGCCACAGTCAACAAGTGTTCATGGAGTCTGAAATATGATGGTGGGCCGACATCATCTTGATATTGAGACCCTGGTTTATGCATTATCTCATTGCTGATCTAGTCTGAGATCCTTTCTCCAGCTGTGGCTGGTGCCACTAGTTGGAATTGACTTATCAATAGAATTTGGGTTCATGCTTGAGCCACAAAATATAAAGAGGTTAAAAATTCAGACCAGATCAAGTCAAAGCAATATTCTCAGTAGCGCAAAGAAGCAACAAAGAAGGTCAAATGAGTATATCACTTTTTATTTTGCATTTGCCTGAAATATTTCAAGGAACTCAAAATCCTGGGCATTATTTTCAGGTTACATAATCTTTCCTTAGAAAACACCATTTTGAAAATAAAATTTCATAACAAAGTGTGAAATTGTTCTTCAGCAAATACCCGAACTAAAGGAATTTTGTGAAACAGTTGCATTCAAAATTCAGACTCATGTTCTCTTTTAATAAATATGCATCCAACTGTGTATCCAATCTGCAAATAATTTCAAAGTAATTTGCTGTGCAAATTATGTGGATTTTTTGTTTGCTTGTTTGTTTTCACCCATCTTCGTGAATATTCCCAAAAGGCACATAAAGATTTATCTGACTACAGAGAGAGCTTTATCTTAGCTCACATTTTCCAGATATTAGTTTATTTCCAGAAATACTAAAATTTGTCCCTTGCTCTGTGTCTTTCTCTTTTATACCTTCAGGTTTTTAGCTGTTTGTAGATCCCTCCTGCTTTGAAGAGGAGATTTGACCACCTGAGTTCCCTTCTGACCCGAAGAGTGTTATGATTCTATCTATATTATCAATACTTGCAAATAACTTTTTAAAGCTCCTTTTTTTCTGGAGTATACTGACTTCTTCAGTGCTGAGGCTTCACACACTTGAGGTAGTAGCTGTAATTCCACTGAAGAGCCACCAGCTTTTGCTGTGGGAGCCATCACCTGTGTTCCTCAACATCTCCCTAAAGCAGATAGCAAACCCCATCTGCACTACTCATGTTAGTAAGAGTGAGAGAGAATGAAAGGCACATCTCATCTGGTTTGTACCATGTTTAAGAAGGAGGTGTCATTTTGTCTCTAGTACCCAGAAAGAGAGCCTGCATAGTTACTGTAGCCCAGGCAACTAACTCTTACATTGCCAAACTTAGGCTGTGTGGGTCTCATGCTCTGTTATTGTTGTGAAGATAAAACTGGAAATCTGGAGTTTAAAGCTTTCACAGCACCAAAATCTTGGATGTTTAACACTTACTTCTGTAAAATCTCCCTGATTAAGACACCTTTGAGACATTTATGCTAATCCAAGACCAGGACAAGTTCTCTACTCTAGAAGGTCCATAAGCAGTGACCTCCAAAGCTTTCCAGATACCTTTAAAGATTTAATTCCTAGTAGCATTTTCAAGGTGTAACTATGATGAAGTGGTAAAGCTATAAATCGTCCTTAGCCACAGGAAATCAAATGCTTTCAGGTCACCACAATTTAAATACTACTGTGGTAGACACCTTGTTTTACTCCTAAGTGCATATGGCTGTGCCTGTGAAGACATTAAAATGCAGCTATTGTGACTTCTGCTAAGAAGGGGAAAGTTAGTGCCTGTTCATCTGAAGAGTGAAAAAAAAGAAAGGATGAGGGAATTAGATCAATCAGTTTAAGTTCAATTCACAGAATAAAACTGGAACAGCCCACAGTGTCTCTAAAACAGCAGGCAGGGGAGCAGAAGCCAACACAGATTTGCCAAGAACAAATCAGAGCAAATGAAACTCAGTCTTTCAGTGATGAGGTAACAGGTCTTGTGGGATAGATGAGAAGCAGAAGAACTCAGGTACCTTTATTCAACCAAAGTTTCTGACACAGTCTCAATTGACATTCTCATATCCAACTTAGGAGAATCATGTCCTTTATTCTGTGGGCACAAAACCAATTAGATAACCACACCATAGAGAAGTTAATGAAGTCTAATTATGCTCAAGGTTCTGTGGGGGGTCTGCCTTAGATCTACTTCTGTTCAAGGTTTTCATTAGCAAAACAGATGGTGGAGTAGTCAGAAAGCTCATTAGTTTTGCGTATGACACAGTGCTAGGAAGGACCCCAAATGTGTTAGAGGATAAGAGTAAAAACAAATATCTGGACAAACAGACTGGAAACATAGGATGCAGCTCATCCTAGACAAAGGAAGAGGGCAAGGTTAAGAGACAAGGGCAAGATACTGCAGGAAAAATGAATGATACAAATTTAGGATGGTAAACATTAGGAAGCAAGTTCTTCAAGAAGATCTTAAGATTGTAGTGACTCACAAATTGTATCTGAATCAATGTTAGATTCTTTTGAAACAACAAATACTCTGCGCATGATGTACAAACAGAAATATAGCCCACAAGATGCACACTATGATCAGAGGTTGTAGAAGCCATAAGGAGGTAAGACTGGAAGAATGGATGTTATCAGGCCTAAAAGGAAAAAAGGAAGAGAAGGATGTGTGTGGCAAGAAAGCTTAATAACCTTAAGCTATTCTAGTTGATGCAAAAGGGAAACAATAATATTCTGTGTATTCATAATGAATGGGATAAGAAGCAAGGCAGATAAAATGACACAAGAAAGACTAATTAAAAATGTTTTCTAATAATAGAGCTAATTGAGCATGGGAACACATAGACTGGGAAGACTGGATTGTCTGTCACTGGAAGTCATTACAGAAAGTTTGGTGATATATCTTTCAGAAATGACATTAATGATGCTAATCGTCTTTAGAATATTGGGATGGCTCAAGCTGGTTTGTGCTTTTGAGCCTGCTAGGAAGCCACAGCATAGAAGGTAAAATAAAGATTGATTTTTTTTCTCATGTGCATTACTTTAAATCTGAATTTTACTTATCTAGCAAGTCAGCATTGGATTTATTGCATTATTACAACGAGGCTGGACTTTTATATTTTGGCATATTTGCTTTCAGAAATTCTACTTTTGCTTAATTGAGATAGAAGTGAAGTTAGACATTATAACTTACCTCAGCAGCAGCAGCTGCACATTACTGCTATTTCTTGACTCTGAGAAGTGTTTTTCCATAAGTACAGCTATTAGGACTGGTGCATACTGCTGTGTGGTCCGTTGGGTTGTGTATTTATTTTAATCATTCGTGTAGCATTCAAAAACAGTGGTCAAAGAACAGAAGTAATTTAAAAAATGCAATCACATGAACGCCAGTGTTTATAGCTGTATGTAACTGCAAAGATATTGGCTAAAATTGGTAAGAATTTTGCCTCTATTAGACTGGAATGTCTATAAGTGACTCTACAGACATTTAAAGGCCTTGTAATCCCACTCTGTTCTGTAAATGTATCTTTCCCTGTAACAACCTTGTTCCATCGGGTCTAGGACAAACAAAACCATGGACTTGAGTCTTGTAGTTGGTTACCTTTCTAACTAAATTAGTACTAAGGTTGCAGTGGAAACTCATGCTCTGTCTCTCACTTGGGTGAGGACCTTGACTGTAAAAGCATGTTCTCCAGAGCACTATAGGACATGATGGCTGACTGATGCTTTCCTAGAGTTGAAGCATCCTGTGTCTAACACAGGGCAAACTCACACTGCAGCCTTTCCCTCAGTAGGTTGTTGTCTAAACTGCTCACTCAGGTCTTTTGGTTTGGTCTGTGTTGAAACTCTCAGGACAGGGTGCACAAGTCAAGTGTATAGCATCAGAATGCATTAAGGACTCTGTATTATTATCAGACTGCAAATTCCCCAGCACTACAATAGCCTTAGTTTCCCCCAAACTGTCTATCCTACCCTGTCAAAATACACTTAACATCTCACCTCTGTTCCTATATGGATTAACCTCAGTTCTCTCTCTTTTCCTCTATTCTCCATCATAACACTCCCTCTTCCTTCCTGTATCCCCTACCTCCATTTGTTTAGCCTGGATGCTGGCCAGGAGATGATATCTGGTCTGGCTAGCCCAGACCTGTGTGCTTGTGAATTGATTAGGCTGGTGCTTCCCCTGTCTGATGCTTATACGGATTTAGTCCTGGAACCTAGACCAGGAGTTGCATACACTGACTGATCACAGACACATCTGTGTAAAACTTCCTTTGCCAAGCTGGAAGATGTGGGCAGGACTTGAGAAGTTTTTGGATGTGACCAGCATCCCATTTCTTCAGAGTGAATGCAGAAGAAAATTTTGTTAGGGAAAACAGGCCAAGTTTTCCCTCCACCACCTCTCCAGCTTCTTAAGTAAAATTATTTAATCTCCTAGCTGTAGATCACACAAAAACATGCAGTAGCAACACTTTCTATTCCTCACACATTTCTGTATTTGCCATGTCTATACTGCTGTACATATTAATACATAGACAGTACTTCTGCTGGGTAGGACCAGAAGTCTTCTTCCACCTACCACAAGCAGCAGAAAACAGAAATGTAGAAACCAAATTTGGGATTAAAGGTGACAACAAAAATCACCTCCGAAATTTTATTAAATGAAAGCATCTGAAGGCTCAGCAACAGTTTTACTGAATTTAAGATGGGTATTTTTCTACCAATTAAAACAAACTGGAGACCAAATTAATTTGGTTGAGCTTCAGTTAAAGGAAAACAAAACCCCACAAACCACAAACATACATTTATGCATTGCTCACCTGATGTCTATTCTTTACTGAGTCATAAGCCTTTCATTTATAAACAGAAATGTTCTTAGAATTTGAGAGACAGAAAAATATTTTGCGCACAACTACTCTTGGAAGAAAAGCACTCTTGACTAAAAATATATCTTAAGCTTTGTCTGAAAAATAAACTAACCCAATACACTGTAATTTGCTTTAGAATTAACTACAGAACTCTTTCAGCTTGCCTGCATTGGCACACGAACTAGGGAGCACTGGAAGACAGAAAAGTGAAGGGGCTAGGATATCTCTTCTTTCATCTGCAAAATTTATTTGCCATCCTATTTGTGAGTGTTTCCTTGTGCCCTATCACCACCTGGTTCCTGTGTATGAGAGGTCACAGGGCTGTGCTCTATCTTGTCTTCTATTCATTTTGTGCAAGGACTCAGTCTGATGTGTGGAGTTCACAGTCATGGAGCTCTAGTTCAGGACAAAATTTCCTGATGGATTTTGGTGTAATAAGAAGTCAAAAGAAATTTCTGGTAAATTGTCTAATCCCTGAGGCATAAATTATCTCAAAATGTTGCTCAGTCTTCATCTAAGAAGGTGGAAACAAATTCTCTTGTTGTGTCTTTTTTACATACAGAAAGCAAGAAACTCAGTCTCAGCTTTGAAACAGAAGTAGTTCTAGTGAAATGCAGATTGGATCAACTGCTTCTCAATACAATGTTAGGATCAAAAAAAAAGGATCTTTGCCCAGAGAATGTTATGAACAAACAAATAGCTGCTCAGTTTTAACTCCCTGCCCCAGCCCAGCAACTTATTGATGGAAACTATTCTAGAAACCATTAATATTAATTATATATAATCAATAATGTAATGCTTGGGACTGAAGTATGCGTACCTTTTGCCCCAGTGAGAAGAAAGATGTTGCTATTTCCTGTCAGGGATTCTGTATGTGAAAGCAAGAGCAAGCAGCTCATCCCATGACATTTCCTCACGCTCAGACAGACAAGGTGACATATAAAGCCCAGGGGCAAAGGGAAACCTGATAGCTATAGAGCTGAGCTGCAGTCGGAAGTGATGAATTCCCTAGACCACAGGGAAAGCTTCCTGCTCTTTGTAGATGAGCCTATTATTGGAATACACTTGCCTGCAGTTAATCCTCAAAGTAATTAAATGGAAAGGAAGCAATTAAATCACTGAAAAGGAATTGCATCTGGTTCAGAGGGAAAAATCCAGGCCTAGGAAGTATTTCAGTGCTAGCTGGATGTACTCGGTGTAAACAGGTATCTTCCTGTTTGCACAGATGATTAACATTTATATGCTAAGAATAACTCGTGGTAATCAAACGAGGTTTAAAAGCAGAAGTTCTCATGATTGTGGCCCATGAAGTGCCAAGCAGAGAAATATATTGATATAGACTTTTCCTATGATGGGATAAAATTAAAAACCATGCTCCATATCCTTGTCTTCCATAAATTAGCCTGGCACCTTGAAAGCTAATAAAGCAAAGTACATTTTCATCTCTTGAGAACCTAACACAGCACTGTAAGCACATCCCAGAGAAGGAAGGCCATGAAAATGAAATCAAGGGCCATGATTCATACTAATCTCCAAGGAGAAAGATTAGCCAAGTACAGAAGGAACTTGGAGTGAGTCCTTAATATCAAGCATCAGGGCTAGGCAAAGCAAGACTGTGTTTTAAAGATTGACAGAAATCTTGAAATAAATACAATTTCAAATGTGCTGAAAGCAACAACTGCTTTAGAATTCTTTGTTAGTTACATTTACTAATTACTGCAAGATAGCAAATATCACTGTATTTTTTATGTGCTCAGGCTTTTACAAAGGATCCCGTATATTGGTCCAGTCTATAGGATAGTTGCTGGAAAGCCATCAGAATGATCTTGCACTCATCAAAGCTCTGGCTGACACTTGTATTTTCAGGGCTAGAAAACAGGTAGTTAACAAACAACTATATTCATGAAAAATTTGTAGTAGAGAACTGGGACTCTGTTATAAAAGCATAAGGAAGTATTTCTTCTCCTTGTCTTTGTCTTGCTTATGTCTTTTATTTTTCCTTTACCTTATTTCCTGGCACATTTTGGTGGTGTACGAAATCTCACTGTTTTCACTGCTGCTGTTACCTAAGGAGCTAGAAGTGGACTGGCTGAAAGCAAATGTGGTGTCCTGATAATGAGTGAGTGACTACAGGTAGGGTAGGATAAGCTTCCTGGGATGCTAGTAGTGAATACTGGTAAGTGAAGTTTTCTGTGGCTGAACAAAAGGAATTGATGCAGAAAAGAGAGCTGACTTGATTAAAACAACAGACTCAAAACTACCTGGGGAAAGCAAGAGAACAAGAGAGAAGTTGGTAGTAGGAACCAAGACATGAGAGTGTGTGGATATGGATGAGAGTTGTAGGTGTTTAATTGGACAAAAAAGGTCATATTTGACAGGCAATCTAGTGGTAAAGATGTGACCATTTTTGCTCAGATGAAAATAAATCTGAGCTCAAAAATGTGCCTGGGTTATCGATCTGAGACACAAACATTTGTTGCTGGAGTAGGGAGATGGGAATGAGGGTTTGAGAAGAGAACAGCAATAGTGACTGACCTTTGCAGCAAATATTGCAACAACATTCTTCATTACTAGGTATTTCACTAGCTGGAAAGAAAAAATGTCACTATGTGTTACATTTGAAGAACCAAACTTTACTTTTGTGTACACATATGTGTGCTCCTGTTGTATTAGTCCTGATCCAAAATAGTCCCCTGCTGTAGTTAGATTCAGGACCTTCCTTTTTTGTCTTCTGTCAGTCTTTACCTTACTTCAGTATCTCTCCTGCTCTCAGAGAATCTAATGCAAGATGTCAGTCAGCTACATTACCATTTTCCTTCAAGAGCAGCCCCCGAGCTATACATCTTGATTGTTATAATACAGGCAGTACAGTACTTGGATGCTTAGTTCCTCATAAAGTACTATTTACCCATGTCAGACCTTAATAGAAAGGAAATTTTATATTCAGATTGTATGACATGGAATTCATTTAAATGGGATATATTAGTAGATTAGAAAATTTAGGTGCATGTTTCTCACTATAAAATATTCACCTGCATTCTTAGAGACCTATCTGGTAGAATAAAATACAATTGAAGATTGTGTGGTACTTCCAGAAAGGTCCAATTTTTGGTACTCACCTAAAAGCAGTCACTGGGGTTGGCATTTCTGTGTTCAACACTGCCACTCTTTTACTTTGTTTTCTATTTAGATGTTTGCTATGTCTGTGGGAAATCAGGTTCTTCAGCCTGTGCTGGAAAATTCTTTCTCAGCAGCATTAGGCTTCCTATATTTGAGGCAAGGACTAGCTATGGGGTAGCAGGAGACCTTTGCATTAAGAATCTTCTTTCAGCTGTCTACGATCTTTGCCAAGCTGGAAGGTTTCAGAAAAATTTCTGTTTGTTCAGTAGAGACTACTGAGACTTTAATGAACAAGTCCCATTCCTCCCCCATGCCATCTGCAGCAACATGCTAGAAATCCACTCAACTGCCAGAAAATTATGCTCCCTGTGTAAATGCAGGTACTGCAGCTGCCTACCGTGGCTCAGTGGGATGCTGGGCATAAGGAAGAAGAAAGAGAGAAAGGGAGAGGAAACTGCGAGCTCGACAGTTAGAAATGAATTGGGAGCATGGAGGAGGAATGGGACCAGAAATAGGGAACATAATTTAAGACTACATCCGCTTGTACATACATGAAGAACTAAACTGAAGTTGATCAGGCAGCCTTCATACTGCAGTTTCTCAGTTCTGGTGTCCCTTTCTGTACAAACGTGATGACCTTTCAGGCTAAGTACTGCTGCCCACACTTTGGCACTTATTGCCATTTGCAGTGCTCTGGAGTATCCGCAGGGAGTTGACAGCTATGACACAGGACCTGTAGAACTGTGCATTGCTAGAGCCAGGCAGGGTAGCCTGGAGTGTTCCACCTGGTCCCAGACACCTCTGAAAGGGTGAACTGGTCCCTTAGTGCTAGTTTTGGGGAGGTAATACATGTTCTCAGGGTGCCCAGTGTATTAGTCAGGGTCCACTATCAAGGTTCACCCCTTACACTAAACTCCATGTCTGGCTATGCTGCTCCAGCTCAGCACTTCTAAGCCATCCTGGCATGGCTGAAGGAGGCCTGCAAACACCATTATGGTTAATTCTTGCTGCTGCAATGAATGCAAGGGAGCTGTTGTCAAGTTAACACAACTGAATACTACCCTAAGTTATTCAGATTTATGGTGGGACTATCAGTTTGGACCCCAGCTATTTGGTTTCCTCTCTTTCCTAGACTTGTTCAGAAATAAGCCTTTGGTATCTCACCGAGAAAGGGAACAGACTGAGACTGTACCAGAGCATAAGATGCCTTATGAATTTGTACAGAGGGCAGAAGCTGGCAATCAACATTTTTTCTATGTGAATTTTTCCATGTAGACTCCTTATAAATACCATGTGAGTTTACCAGTCCGAAAGATGTGTCAAACTTAGATGTTGATGGCATTCTAGTTGTTCATTCTTGCAGGGTTTTCTTTCCTTTTTAACTCTTTTGGACTAGTACTGCATCACCTTGAGTACTTTCACTCCTAGTGCAGCTGGACCATTGCAAACAAATGTCACTAAACCAATTTTGAAGTGAGTTTGCAGCTGTTCTGCTGGGAGTGTTATACACTGTCCACAGGAACCAAACCCACAAGGTTTTATCTGGAACCCTAAAGGGCCAGCTAAAAGGCTTGTGCTGGGGGAGAACACAGGACTCATGGAAGATTTAGGTCAATTATTTCTCTGTTCCAGTAGTGCTAGTCTTAGGACTGAAATTGTGGATAACAGTGGGTAGTCCTTAGTGCTGTGAAACTGCATTTAGTTCAGAGTGCTGGTGACAAAAGGCCAATTTCATTTACATTTTTGGCAATTTCTAACTTGCTGTACCTGGAGAATGACTTCCCAAAGGCATGCAGAGAGCAGTTATCTCTGCAGTATGCTCTGCTGGCTACTGTGAAGAGCAAGCAGGAACACATCAACTGCCAATTGGTTTGCTGTGGTATTGATAGCTGTACTTTATGACAGGAGACACTGTGGCCATGCTGCCACTGTATTGTGTGAGGAAGGCAGAACTTTGGAACTGCTGAAGGTTGGTTGCACACTCTCTCTGAGAGAAAAATAATAGAATAAAAATGTATTTTTAACTGCCTCAAAACTGAGGCAACAAGTCATGGAAGTTGAAACAATCCATCAGTGATACTGCAAAACTCTCTTCTCTTTCTATCCTGCAATGAATGACATTCTTGCAGTCTCAAAGCATGATTCAAACTTCTTTATTTTTTTTTTTCCAGTCTCATGTAACACTTTGAAGAACATGATGCAGCTGTTGGGCAAGTAGGTTAAAGCTACAGGACTAGTGAGCACAAAAGTGAATGCATCACGCAAGCAAATCCAGGCCAGGTGCAGTATTTCATGCCCTTACAAATGAAAATACCTTCTCAGTCTTTGCTTTCTGCTGTTGGGCAGAATGTGATGCATAGCTATGAAAAGATTACCTAATGAAGCTATGGTATTTTAAAATTAAGTTCTTTCCCTATGTAGCTATCAAAAATATTTTGTCACCATTGACAAGAATTTAAAATTAGCAAATGAGCTGTTCAGTGATATCATTTGTATAAAAATTCCACAGTGTTGGCACAGATAAAGCTAGGCAAGAATAAAGGGAGGTGCTGGTACATGAGGTGCACTGTGACCCTACATAGGAAGAAGAACAAGACACGGCAGGGATACCTTCTGCTTATTGGAGAAGGATCCCAGGGAAAGATACAATTGAAAAAACCAAAAATCATTCACATTTGTAGATTGAAAAGTGTGCAAACCAAACATAGGGACAAGATCCTCCATTCCCAGACTGTCTGGTAAAATGAGATGCTCTTTGTAAGGGTCCTTTAAGTCCAGAGCTGGTGTGACTGCACAAGTGATACCATGCAAAGTCAGGCCTGGTGATGACATAACCTGCCAGCTGGAGGGGACTTCCCCAAAGGAAACCATGGCATCACTCACTTCTCAAAACACTCCAGAGGCTTTCAAGGACTTCTGGAAACTGGATATAGCCAAGAGCAGCTGTTGTAACAGGTGTGCTGTGCAGTGATCCCTCCGGTTTAGATCCACAAGGGAGTGAAACCTCTACTGACTCTGACTTTTAAGGGCCAGCTTGTGAATCTATGAGCCTAACTTTTTTTTTTTCTTTCCCAACTGTCACCTATCTTTGGAGATGTGTAAAGTCCATTAGAGCCTCAGACTTTGCAAGGCAGAGAAGGCTGACTTGTCCCACCAACACAAGGCCTGAACCAGGATTTCATTCTCACTGGTGAAGGCTGCAGCAGCTGCAGGATGGCTCCTGCTTTTTTCCTTTCCTGAGTGTACATTACACTGCACTACTCAGACAGGAACAAACTCAAGATGGGAGTTGGCCAGTGCAGCTTCTCCTCTTGGGTGGCCTGGAGCCAGATGGACAGCCTCCTCCATCATGAGACAGCAGCTTGGTGTCTCTCAGACAAGAGAAAGAGGTCAATGCCAGTGTGCCATTGCACGTGCAGAGCCACTGAGGGAAGCAGGCACAAGATACACCTCCAATCCAGTGGATCATCCAGTGAAAGTAGGATACATTAACTGTGAAATATGTCTTTGGTGATTCATGCTATAAATTAAAGGTTATCCTAGTTCTTTGCAGTACAAAATGTACTTCAAAGAGTTATTCTCCTGGTATGAATCACCAAACCAGTCCTCCCTCTAGATTAGCAACAAAGACTAGACTACAACTGATAAGGAAAAATAATACAACTTCAATTCTCTGCTCATTTTGAATATGAGCAGAGATATTATATTCTAGTTAAGGTAATATTTTCAAGGGAGCCACATCTCTAGAAGCTGAATTCAGGCACCCCTAAATGCAGACTTTCAGGCTTGCTTTCCAGCATGGATCGGTCCTTTGGCTAGACAGTTCTGATGTTGTCCCATCCTTCACTGGGGTAGTGAGGGACTGGCTGTGTGAGGAACAGCTAATTAGAGGAACCACAGGCTCAGCTGCCTTTCAGAGCTATCCTTGCAAGGAGTGAGGAGCTGAAAGCCTTGGAAATACTACTGTTGCAGGAAGAACTCAGATGGGCAATTTTGGGGGGGGGGGGGGGAATGGCAGGCATCCAGAAGTGCCTGATCTCTAGCTGGGGCATTTGGGGAAGCAGGCAGGGAGAGGCATCAGTGAGTGCAGCAGATCTTCTCCTGGTCTTCCTTCTTTTTGTCAAAAGCTTTGACAAAACTGCATATTCCTGCAGAAAATTGAATATGCATCCTTTTCCAAGGGAAATGTCTAATCTTCTTAAATTTATTCATTTTTGGATCCTAGAAGCTTAGAGCCTTAAAGGGAGTGGTAGAAGCCTTTGCTTACAGATGTGATCTTTAGCCCATTCACAGCTTTTGCAGTGTGTTGTTCCTGAATGTTCAGAATAGGTTTGAGGTTTGCAGCATGAGATCAAAACAAGACCTCTTGATTTGAACTTGAGAGGAAAGGATGAGAGGAAGGGTAGGGGAGAAGAACCACCTACACACCAAACTGAGCATGAATGGTATGGTTATGCACTGGAGGTGTTCATAATAGCAAAGTGTACTGAACCCTACCAAATGAGCTGCAGCCCATCCTTGCACAGTTCAACCCCTGGAGAAGGATTTGACTCACTGCAGTGGGTTACACGACTGCATACTTACCAGTGATCATAGAATAATTTGGGTTGGAGCAGAGCTTTAAAAGTCATCTTGTCCAACCTCAATGCAGTCAGCAGAGACAGTTGTAACTAGAACAGGTTGCTCAGAGCCCTGCCCAACCTGTTCTGGAGTGTTTCCAGGAATGGGGCATCTACCACCTCTCTGGGCAATCTGTTCCAGTATTTCACTACCCTCAGCATAAAAATTTTCTTCCTTATATCTAGTTTAAGTCTACCCTCTGGTAAGTTTACCTCTTGTACTGTCACAACAGGCCCTGCTTAAAAGGCTGTCTATTCCTAGCTGAAGGTGAGAGGCTGGATATGAGGTGAGCAACTTGAGGCCATTTCTTCTTGTCCTATCACTAGTCATCTGGGAGAAGAGACCAACCCCCACTTCCCTACAACCTCTTTTCAGGTAGTTGTAGAGAATGAGAAGGCCTCCCCTCAACCTCCATTTCTCCAGGCTAAATAACCCCAGTTGCCTCAGCTGCTCCTCACACACTTGTGCTCTAGACCCTTTACCATCATTGACCTTCTTTGGACATGCTCCAGCAACTCAGTGTCTTTCCTGTAGTGTAGAGCCCCAAACTGAACACAGTATTTCAGGTGCCAATTCCAGCAGGACAATCACTTCTCTAGTCCTGCTGGCCACACTGCTGTTGGCCTTCTTGGCCACCTGGGCACACTGCTGGTTCATGCTCAGTTGGCTGTCAACCAGCAGGTCCTTTTTCGACCAGGAGCTTTCCATCCTCGCTTCCCCAAGCCCATAGCATTGCATGGAGCTGTTGTGACCCATGTGCAGGACCCAGCACCTGGATTTGTTGAACCTCATGTTGTTGGCCTCAGCCCACTTCTTACCCTCAAACAGGCCAACACTGTCACTCAACTCGGTGCCTGCAAACTTACTGAGGGTGCACTTGATCCCCTCATCTAGATCATCAATAAAGATGTTAAAGAGAACTGGCCCCAATACTGAGCCCTGGGGAACACCACTTGTGACCAGTCACCAACTAGATTGAACTCCATCCACCACAGCTCTATGACCCAGCCATCCACCAGTTCCTTACCTAGCGAAGAGTACACCCAATCAAGCTACAAACTCCCAGCTTCTCCAGGAGAATTTCTTCTATAGAAAAATAAGACAGACACAATTTATTAAAAATTTACCAATAGTGCCAAATTTCAACTCATTTTCTTTCTGCATGGTCCAAGCGAATTCTTATCAGACCACCAGAATAATCTGAAAATATTCAAGATTTAGAAACTGAGTTTTAGAATTTACAATAGCAACAAGATTTTGGCTAGGAACATTTAATGCTGATAAAAACTAGAGTATTGCCACTGAGCCATAACTTAAAGCAAGAGGAAAGGAACTCAACTATTAAATGCACCAGAAATAGATGACAAATTTTTTCTTCAGTGAGTTTATTGTTCCTTGCACTTGGGATACCACATAGAAAATAGTGATTATTACAAGCAGCTGCTATCTCTAACTTCCCTATTATTAGCACTTACTGCTCTCAAAAATCTTAACTAATTTACATTTTTATCATAAAAGAACACTGCACTTTTATTTCTAAAAGTGGGTCTACTCCCCTCTTTATCAGTCTTACTCTTCAGCTTTCTAAGTGAATTTCTTAAATCAATGTGGTATTTTTATTGCTTTCTGCTGAAGTCCTTCTGCCCACAAAAGTATTCTAAACCCTTTTTTTAAATTCAGAAACAATCTTCTAGATGAGTTTTATACAGAATTGTTATTTTCAGAATCTATGTGTGCTTTTCAGGGTACTGCATGAAGTCAATCTCATCTACAGATGTGAAAAGGCAGATAGCTCTTAGCATAAGAAAGTGCCTAGGTGGGTAAATACTATCTTCAGTTCTATGACTTTAGGTCTGAAGACATCTTATTGTATTTGAAATGAAATGCAGATAAGCAGAGAAGAAAAACAGTTTAAAGAGTTCTGAACAAAGTAAAAGAACAAGAAGTAAAAAGAAGTAGCTTGCAGTACACTTTAAATTGTTATATTAGAAAAAGCTTTTCTGAGCAAACATTTATTTTTTAATTGTTTATACTTGTAAATCATTCGTATTTATTTTTGCAATTTTAGTGACATATGCTTTTTAGGCTTGAGATCAGTGTGTAAGCCATAAAACTCATAATGCCAAACTGTATTGCTCTCCAAAGCTTCTATTATTATCTAGTATTCTATGAGGACATGTTGAGGTGCTCACATCAACACATACCATAATATATGGTTATACTGATGGTAGGAGACATAGATGAAGAACTGATTTACTCTCAGAGAAGAATTTCTATTCCCTGCTCTCTTTTAATGTGTGTGATTATGAGAATTTTCCCCATCTGTCCCTTCTGTTCTGAAAAAAAGCAACTTTTTATGGAACTGACCAGAAGGTGCTTCATTATTGCTAAACCACTGCCAGAATAGCAAGGCTCTCATGTGATGGCTACTTCTCTATATGACTTCTTGCTTTGCTTGAGTTCTTCTTCTTTCAGGTTTAAAGCTGCTTCAGGCAAAGCAAAATAACAGTTGGCTTGTTCCTTACACACAAGATGAATATTATTTTTATTGTACTGGTGGTTTCATAAGGTTTATTCAAAATTCATATAGTGATAAACATTGGTTTTCACTGCTGTTTAATTTTCATAATCTGATCTGTTCTCCATGAGCAGCATGAAGGTTGTACTGCACCAAGCCATGTATTTTCATACATTTGTTTCATGTAAATCATCATTATAGTGCTGCATGTGGTCTTTAGCTTAACTAGATAAATACGTATTTTGGTATTGCAGAAAAATACAAAAGGATAAATTTCTACCTTTCTTTGCACAGCTGAATTTCTTCATTATGATGAGTGTTTTAATATTTGAACTAGTGAAATAGAACTAAGTGATTCTTTTAAGTAAACTTTATATTGTGAATATTTTTCCCAGGTTTCTCTGAAATGCAGAAGCATGACCTCTGTATCTTCAGTTTTATTGCACTGTGGACCTCACACCTGCTGTGAAACATAAGCATATTTTCATGCTTTCAGGGCGGTCTGGAATTTATACACAACCATCTGACAACCTAATAATTCTCTTAGAAATCATCAAGTTAGATCTTTGTTTTACATTTTTCATTAGCATCCATTAAAACAGCAGGATAGATTTCTTGGCAAGAATGTAGCAGCTCCATCATTGGAGATCTCTTAGAACTTGCTAGGCAAACATCTATTTTGAGCATCATGAAACAAATTAATCCTACTTTTGAAGAGAGTGATGAATTACATAGCCCCTAGCACCACTTCCAACCCCATGATTAGATCATGTTTCCTGAAAAAGAGCATATAATATGATTTCTGGCACATGGAGATTCTGAATCAGGCTGTAGATTGACTCTATTGACCAGATGGTCACTTCTCAGCAGAATGGCAAAGGATATGGAAAAAAAAGGTAAGGTTATTTATAAGTGGATGCTGAAAAAAAAACCTTATGGGGAATATGCTGAATAGCTGGGGAGTGTAAGATTGAGAATCAAAGAAAGAACTCCTAAACTCCTTATCCCAGTCTATAGCCTGAGAAGCCTCATAGAAAGAAGAAATTTTGGCTGTTCATTTAGGATAGGATGAGAGAAAATTTTAATGTGCAGAAACATGCTCTTTGCCATTCTTGCCAATAGTTTGAGGAGGAAAAAAGCCACATGGTATTTACCATAGTGTTAAGGTCTTAGAAGTGAAAAACAACAATCATCAGAAAAGGCTGGAAAATTTGTTAGAACATTTGTTTTTCACCCTTTCTCTGTCAGCATATGAACACTGACAATTCTATCACAATTTAGAAGTTTAAAATCCTTTATATGCATTGAAATGACTGTCTGTGCCTCAGCAGCACGTGGAGACTCTAAAGGAGTTTCGGCCTTTTGAAGGTAAATGCATTCCTGCAACACACAGAGCAATGTATTTCCCACAGAGTTCAAAACCCAACAAGAAAAGCCAGGAAAAACATAGTTTGTGAGGTGTTTTTTTGTTGTTGCTTTTTTGTTTTGTTTTGTTTTTACATTTGTAGCAAGTAATGCAGAGAAAAAGTACATATGTTGCTTAAAAATCCTGCAGGAAACATATGACACATATCAGAACTGAGTCCATCACTGCCAGAGGTCCTTCTGGAGGTGTAAAATCATTGTAATGATAAGCAGACAGGAATTCTACCATGAGATCTGCAAGTTGCAAGAGGTCACTTGAAGGGATCCAATGGCAAGCCCATGATCTCTGCTTGTAAACTATTCAGGAATGATCGAGAGTGGTTGGACAACTCTGTGCTTGCATACCCTGCTGCATGCATCTGAATCTGAATTACTGCTTATTTATGCTTATTTATTTAGTGCATGTGTCAGAATAGTATCAACATTGCAGGTTGCTGATGAGAAAAAAGTGGGTAATTGAAATAAAAGGCTACTAGAAAGAGAAAAAAAATCTGGCTTAATAGAGGGGAGATTTCTGTAAGAAATATATTAAGCACAGTCTCTAGACAGTGCAGAATACTGAAGGAACTGCATTGCCAGCTTAAGAGATTTGTCAGGAAGAAAATGAAAATCTGCTATTGCATTTTAGAAGGTTGTTTTTGAAGTGAAAAAAGTCATAAGATTAAACTGTGGGCACATGGCCATCCCAAGGGAATCCATAATTTGTTATTCTACAGGGTCATAAATCGCCATGACATCGACAGATCCCACAAGACTTAGCTTGGATGACACAACTCGGAACAATATTAAAAGATAAAATTAAAAGAAAGACCACATGGAAAACAAGGAAAAGCAACAAGACCTAAGGTACTTCTTGTAGTCACACAACATGTCACAGGTGTTAGCCAAGGGGTTTTGCATGTAGTCAAACCAACATAATCTGCTTGGTGAAGAGCAGGATGAGAACTATATGAAGTAGCTGGAACAGGAAAAAGATGAAACATGTCTTTTGTATTTTCTGAATTAAATAATAATAAGATTTTTCTAAGCTTACATTAAAAAAATCAAACAATAAAATCCACAATATACACTTACATTATGGATGAAGTCAAAAAGAAATTTAACAAAATATATTTTCATTTATTTTATGAAGTTTTTAGTTATGCTGAAGGCATGTTTTCTCAAATTGTAATAGAAATACGATTTTCTGTCCATTGTCTACCTGCAAAATGTTTTGTTTGTGGATGAATGGGTGTATATACAATCCAAGTATGAAGGTTTATTTTTAAGAAATCTGTCTGATCATTCCTTCATCATATTTATGTTATGAATTTATTAGAAAATGTCTTCAGTTCTTTAGTATTATTTATCCAAGGAAAATAGCACAACGAATATGATTTTTAGAAATCTCTACCTGAAATAAAAAAAGTGACTGGAATCTGGTAAAATTAGGGGAGAGAGCTTATCTCCTATTATACTTTTATTTACACTAGTGTCTTATAGCCATTCCACAAACACATTAGCTTCACTGCCGGTAAATGACATTTGAGTTTGCTCTGTAGGTAGTGCTCCCAGCAGTTGCCAGGCACAGAAAGTTGTGGAAACCAAAGTTGTATGCTTGTTCAGTGCTCAAGTGTAGGGTTCCTGAAGCAGATCTGACCTGGACTGGAGCATAAGACTATTTATATCTTGATGCCTACTGGGCTCCCAGTTGGAAATTCCTGCCTGGCTGCCAGTCCATGGGTTACATTTTCTAGCCAGTCTCCACTGTGACTGAGAGCTTCCCAATTGCTCTGTCAGTTAGGGTGGGAATCAAATAACGCAAAAATGGCAGAAAGTGAGTGCAGTGGAGAGGAAGGTGGAAACACTGGCTGAGGAAGGGGCAGGATCTGTTGAGCTGGAGGGAATCATCAAAGGAAGCTCAGGTTTAGCAATGACTGTGGTTGATGTGGTACATTTACATAGAACAATAAAACTCCATCTTACGGTTAGAGCACAGTGCCTTCACTCTTCTTGGCCAGTGGGAAAGTATCTCCAGAACAAACGTACTTGCAACTCTTTACTCCTCAGAGGTATCTCTATCCAGGGCTCTATACGACCAAAAGCTTCTCTTGAATAAAGTCTACGTTGGTGTTTGACCAAAGCACTTAGAGAAGGAGGCTTGGAAGTCCTACTCATTCCTGCCTCTGCATCCCACTCTTGAGGCCCTCAAGAACCCTGAGCTGGCTGCCAAACATAAAAAAAAAAGTCAATTTTCTACACATTGGAATTTTTTTCAGGTACTGTAACCTATGCTGAGGGTTAAGGAAAGGGAATGTGACAGATTAAAAGTAAACCAAAACGAAACAAACCCTTCAGCCCTGCAATTTAGCAGGGGTTGTGAGCTCTGTCACGAAACCTTTCATTGCAACTGAGGGAAGAAGCAGGCTACACAAAAGAGAATCAATAAGCTGTCAAGTGACTCTGAGATGTCACTGGTTCCCACATGGGATAGAGAATTGAGGAGTGCTCTGGCCCCTTAATGCCCAGGGCCTGTAACCTCCTTGGAGGGAGGGAAGCTGAGACTCATCTTGCAGAGAAGGGAAGCTGTCTGCTTGAAGGAGTGAAGGAGGCAGGGAGCTGCTACTGCTGTGTCATAACATTGTGGCATAGTGGAAATGTGCAGCTCCTCATCTAGCCCATTTCCTCCCTCCCCAAAGGAAATGCAAATCAACAATTTTTGCTGCAGGAACAGATCCTTTATCACAAGGCTAGAGACAGAAAATGGCATTTTGTGTGTAGTTATGCAATAACAAATATCTGAGAGGGAACAGAAAAGAAAAAGAGAGAAAGAAAGTAGAGTGAGTAGGTTTGCCAGCTGAGCAGAGGTCATGCCATTACATCCTCTCAGGACAGCTGGGATATCTGGGGAGGAGAAAGCATTTCTCTTTCCTGTGTTCAGGTCCTAA
Organism: Bucco capensis; assembly: GCA_013396975.1. Lineage (NCBI taxonomy): Eukaryota > Metazoa > Chordata > Aves > Piciformes > Bucconidae > Bucco > Bucco capensis. The sequence continues at coordinate 823,221 of VWZO01017561.1, forward strand.
CTTCAATAAACTGTGTAGGGAATGTGAGGTTGCACACATGGGTTCCCCAATTCCGCCCCAAGGGACTAGAAGTTGGGTGCTACTCTTGTCCTCATCCACAACCAAAGCCAGGAAGATTTGGCAGAACACAACTTTCAGGTAAGAACTTCACAGTCAGGTCACTCACTGAGGAAAGAGAAACTTTCCTTGCATCTTCTTTGATTCAAAATCCTATTTCCCATCTCAGAGTTAAGTTTTCTGAACACTGAGGTGTGAAGGGGAAGAGACACCCTTCACATCCTTAGCTGGAACACACTGGTGAGTGAAAGCAAATTCAAGGTTTACTGTGGAAAAAAGAAGAGAGGAAGATGGTCATGTAGAACGTGGTTGGAGCATGCAGGTTCATGTCTGAGTGATGTCCTGGGCTACAATTTCCCGTGCCAAATTTACATGTTTTATATTAAAGAAAAACTGTCCAGCATCAGAGACACCAAAGCTCTACATTTCCTCATCCTAAGCAACTGTCTTAACATTAGACTAGAACATTTTCTTTCTCCTAATTTTTTCTCTTCTTATCCTTCTGACTCAGCAAACTCCTCCTGTACAGTGACACAGCTTGGGAGGAAAGAAATGGGAAAGAGTGAAATGAAGAGAAGGGGCAGAGACAAAGGTGATAATTTTGTCTCTGCAGCAGACTGTGCTCCCACAGTTGAGGCATTATTCTCTGATACAGCTTGCCTGGATCTGAAGACAGAATTGAACCACAGGTCCTTCTGCTTGTGTGAAAACCTTCTGGTGTGAGGCTATTAAACAAAGGGACATTTGTTCTCTGGCATCTTGTGCAAGAAAGAGTGACTCCCACTATTTCTTGAAAGGAGGTTTTTTTTCCCTTAGATTGTTTTAGGAAGACTTCAACCAAGCTTCCCAGAATAGACCCCATATTAAATAGTGAATATTAAGTAGAAGGAGGATACTAAGTAGAGGAAGGCCCAGCATGAGCTGCAGAGACCTGACTAGCCTGAGGGTGTTGTAGACCTGCACAAATTTTATTCTCTTCCTCCTTCACTTCTCAAAGCAGAATTATGCCCAGTAACATCTTTTAACTTCTTAAACATTTGTAAATTGTAGGAACCACTGCCTGGGCTTATTTCCTCTGTTTTCCTGTCCAGATGCCTTCTATTGAACTTTTGGTCTCAAGTCTGCCTCTGGTTTGTTCTTTGTTATTTGCCCCTTGGATTCAGCTGAGATCCAGATTGCTGCCTGCCTGCTCAGAAGGAAGGTGAGCCTTCAGCTTTGGCTGCACTTAAGCTCACCCTGGCCTGTTTTTCCCAAAAAGGCCATATGTAGTAGAGATTGTCAGGATTGTACTTACGGCTGCAAGTGCCTAAGTCCTCCTTAAAGCCCCAACTCAGCTGCCGTAAGGTTGAAATCAATGAAGTAAAGCCAGGAGGTTCTGAGAGACATTGGACAAGTGTGAGGTAAGGAGCTAAAATAAGTGCCTTATTGGTGGTTCATTTTCATAAGATGGTAGGCATTGATTCCTACTGGAAGCCTTTGTACTGGCACTGTAGGAAGTCTTTAATTAAAGCTGATTAAAATGGTATTTTTGAGCTCGGATAGTTTAGAATAACCATTTGTGGTTTTTTTTTCTCTCATCATTCCACATCTGAAAACCTTTAAACTACTTCAGTGGACTGCAACCTAAGTAATCCTACTCCTATTTTTAGGGACATAAGCCCTGGCTTCAGCAGGGCCATGGCAGTTAGAATAAGAAGATTTTGCAAGTGTGGAGGATTAGCCTTTGCAGCAGTTGTATGACAAAGCAATATAGCCACCACTGATAACACAGGAGGAGAAAAGAATTTATCATTTATTACATATTCATATTTGCCTTTTTTAACTTAGCAGCCTGCTAAAATCTATCCAAAATAACTCTCTTTTTTTTTTGGATTAACTCAAAGCTTTCAGTCCTGTGAATGTTTCACCTCACTGCAGAGCAGAATGGATGAGGACTGGATGCCAGCACTGACCTGGAAATGAGAACACTAAGCATCACAATTTGGGTCCTGCCTAATCCTCTGGTGTGGAGTTAACCTGCTGAGACCTAAAAGCTCCTCTCTTCGTGGGTAGTGATCTTTGTAATCATGAGGAAAGCAGCTAATTAAGGACATAAATGAAGGAACATTTTATTATTCAGCTCTTAGATATCTGTACTAGCTTGACTCTTCCTCTAAAATCCATGCTGCAGCTGAGCAAGTGAACTAGTGCCCTTAATTTTTAGGACATCTGTCTTGCGTTGGCAAACCTGCAAGATGACAAAGGAGAGAAACTACTGAAATAGCAAACCTGCATGGGACAGCACAGAAGGCTAGGGGGTACAACTTGTCATTAAAGCAAAAAAAATCCAACCTACAACCTTCCCCCTTGTCCATTCAATAAAATACCCAAACAGCCCCCTCACAGCCAAGCATCTGAACTCAAAATTCTGTTACAGCCCAGCAAGGTGAAACACAGAATTTCAGAACAAACACAGATAAAACAAGGTCAGAGACACAGCTCTGCATTTTCACTGAGCTGGGTTATATCTCCACTTTCAGTTGCAGGAATTTTCAATGCAAAGAGATTTAATTTACAACAGAGCCATCAGATATTTTTGGTTACCTTTATTTAAATGTTTATCTGGTTCTGCTTATGTCACCTTGAAGTTGACTCTCTGGAGACTGGTCAGAGATCTCCTTTATTGACAGGACACTATAGACTCATGCATAAGTGCTTACAGCTTCTAGGCTACACATCTCCCTTTGTCTTTATGGCACCTTATGGATGGCATGAAGCAGCCATCAATTCAGATCATAAGTACCCAGAGAGAATGCCCTATTGCCCACATAATGCAAGGTGCTGGAATGATTTTATGTCATTTGCTCTTCTTTTGGTGCCTTGGGTCTTCTCTCAGGAAGCTGGTGTGTTCAATGGGAAAATAGGGCAGTCTTAAAACTTTGAAGGCTTCTCTAAACTAAGATAACTGCTAGTGGGCAGATGCAACAGCCAAGCAGAGATTGCAGGGTGGTATAAAAGCTTGACATAAAGTGTTACAGATGAAATCTTTGTTTTTATGGAGAGTCTCATGGATTTTTCTGGATGAAGAGATTATCTGTGTTTTCAACACAATAAAAGTTGCAAACACAGGTGAATCTTGCTTAGTGAATCTAACTGGGATTTAGTATGTGTAGTTTTGATCTTTAAGCTATTTCACTGGACACTAACAAAGTTCCCACCTTCTGATACAGACCCATGATCAAAGTTGGTGCTGACAGTGGGATTTGCAAAGCACCTACAGAATGTAAGCATCAAATTTCAATTGCTTTGGCAGAAATCCTAAAAGGGAGAGTTCCACTATCACCTAAGTTTCAGAAGCCAGCCCTATCATCCCCTCAAAAGGGTCCTGAACCTTGATAGAGGAGTGTAAGGTATCTACAGACCTCATGGGAAACTCAGGAGCTCCTGTTTGGTTTGCAGCAAGCAATGTGTGAGTGCCTAAAATGAACTCATCAAAGTTCAAAGAGAAATGTCTGAAATACTGACAATCCTTGTGATTGAGGCCTCAGATTCAGACCTTCAGGATGATTTTATCAGTTCTGAATCCATAGATGAGTGGATTTATCCAGCCTTTCTTCTAAGAGAAGCAGAGCTTGCTGTCAGAATTGTACCTGGTAGCAGCCTCCTTGTGTTAGCTTAGATAAAAGTCAGACATTCAGAGCCTTCTTTGGCTTCAGCTTCCTTCTCCTTAGACAATGGTCTGAGCATCAGCATACATGATAGGCTTTCAGCTACAGTGAAAAGTCATTCTATGTAAATACTGGATAACACAAACCAATGAGAAAGATTGTATGAGGAAATGGGTTTGAGTGCTGAAAATGAGGTATTCAGCTTGAAAAGCACATTTCTGGTGCCAACTCCTGCTGTGAAGACTTTTCTAGGGTTTTTAGTCCATCGGCTAATAAGAGCGTGAAAAATTGAGAATTACTGCCATGGATTCCCAAAAAACACCCCACTACCTTCCCCTTCCCTGATAGTCCCTGCTGGATATTTTGTGTGAACAATGTCACTCAAGAATTTTGCCCTGCAGTGCAGGAAGGACAACATGTCCCCAGGCTGTTCATCCCATTAGGATTATGCTAGTGTCTTGGACTCTGCTCAAGCTGCAGAGTCAATAGACTTTAGGGCTGTGTGTCCCAACTGTTCTGCCACCAAAAGTCATCTGCTGACTCAGTTGTAGAGAAATGAATCCCTTCATTACTTTGCAAGTGTGTGGAATACCTCTGCTGGAGTGGAATCTTTAGCAGTTGTGGAGTGTATGCTAGCCATTGGTGCACACACAAGGGGCATATGCAGAAGGCATGGGTACCCAAAGGAACTCTTCATTAGGAAGTATCCAGTGAAGTTTAGATACCTTGAAGTTTGTGTGACAGGAGAAGGGGGGAGGATGCTGCCTTCTATTTTAGAGTTTCAATTCCTGTAGCTACTAAATCCTTTCTGGAAAGACACATACCTGATTCTTTGAAGCCTTGCAAATTTAACTTTGGAATTCTTCAGCCCTCTGAACCCTAAACAAACAGAACCTTTTCCTTTACTTCTTCCTTCACTGGCAGCACTCTGGATGGCTTAGTTTGTCCTCTGCGAAGCCTCAAGGCTTCACTTACTGCTAGGGCAGTCTAGCCTGGTGATTTAGGTATGGGGTCATTTCAACTTGCTTTAGTTGTTATAAAAAATAAAAATAAGGAGAAATATTGCAGAGAAACTTCACATAATGCCACAGACCCTAGCCTGGCATAATGCCATGCCCTCCAGAATATCCTTCCATTAAACCGGTCGCAAAGCTTATATGCACTAGAAATTGAAAGGCAATGTGGGTTTATCACTTAATCTTCAATATTAGTTTTTCCCCCCATTTATTGTTTTTTATTATTATTGCATGGGACACTTCTGTTGAATCTTGTTACAGATGACAGAATTTCTTTCCTGGTTTCTCATCTAAGATTTGTCACTGGAACAAGTATATATCATTGACTATTTGGACCTGAGGTCTCTTCATCAACAACATACACATCAACCACAGTCTGAAATATGATCAGCTTTCTTTTGAAACTGTCAGGAATTTGCTAATCTTCAGCTTACCCTCTATGTCACACAGATAAATTATAAGCCCAGAGAATCTGCAAATGCTGAACAGCATCTCTCTTTTATTACTTTTTTTCTTGCAGCAGAGATTTGTTTAATGCACACTCATTTTAATTTGTATATCAGGATATGAGTGAGGCATTTGGAATAGATAAACACTAAGCTGAACTTTCACCCCAATAGGAACTAAATTAATCTCAATGCTGAGAAAATAGAAATACTAAATCTCTATTTTGCAGAAATGTGGCAATTTCCCAGGAAAATCAGGAGGACATATTTACAAAATCATTTCTATGACACTCTCAGCTGATCTTTGGATCAGAACAGGCTTCTCATTTCTGAAGTTTCCCCATCACTGGTTAAATTTGTTCTGGCTTTTTACCAATGTACATAAAAATAAATGTCTATAAATCTAGTTCATTGATTTTGCTACTCTTTTTCACAGTATGATTTGTCACACAGCTACCTCTTAGCTATCCCTTCCTCTGGTGAGGCAAATCCCACGTGAGCTGCATCTAGATTAACCTCTGCATACATAACATGCAGCTGACACTTTCTATGAAATGCTGAAGGAAGCAGTTGGGTTTGCTTCTAGTGGAGTCAGTAGATGCAGAATAAGTCCTGAAATAAGTATTTATCCATGAGTATTAGCTGCTGCACACTCATTGACTTACCTGGCAAGCATCTTAGGGACAGGCAGAAATGGTAAGAGCTAGGAATATGGAAAGACAGTAAATTTGGGGAAGAATTCCAATTCCTGAATTGGAAGAAGTAGTAACGGTTCCACCTTCTCAGTTTATTTATGCTGGGATAAAACTGAAATGCTATGGTTGATAGTATATGTGTTTGCTCTAGGAACAACTTCCAGCTGGAAAATACAATTTTAATGAAAGCAAAACTAGATGAATTTGCTGATTTCACTGAAACCTGGGCAAGGCGATAGGAGGAAGGCTTTTATATTAAACAAAATGATCATACATTCAAAATATTATCTTTCCAGGTCTGAAATATTTTGATTTTTCATTATTAAATGGCTTTGGAATTTTACAAATGCATAGAATCAAAGAATCACAGAAACATTCAGGCCGAAAGGAACTTAATCCAATTTCCTCCTAATAGGCTCAACATTATACCCAGAGAAGATTAGAGTGTAAAAATTGTAGGAAAAAAAATAATCAAATGTGACAAAAAATATTGTGATTAATCATAAACCAAGGAAAAAAATAAATGATGCTTTCAAGACAATCTGAAATTATCTGCTTTCTTTCTAGTAGGTTTTATCCAGTATCGAAAATACGAGTTTCCCAGGAAGCAAAAGCTCTTTTATAACTCATTTATAGCTTCAGTTGACAGCATCATGATGTACCAAAGCCAACACAAAAATAAAAGAATCAGGTTCAATAACTGAAAACCTCATGTGTCTAAATTAGAGCTGGTCAAAGAGCTACACTGTTGTAAATATTGTGGTTGATTTACTGAGAGTGAATATTGGCTTACCATGTGCACAAGAACAAGTTTATATCCTAAAGGAACAGCAATCCAACCTACATGCTGATCATAACCACAAATAATGTGTAGTTTCAGCAACAAATAGACAAGTTTATTCCAAACAGTGAGGTTACCTCACCTCTCCCCTTTGGATTCCTCTGTCCTGAAAATGTAAAATGAAACCAAAGAAGATTTTCCATGTCCCTCTTCCCCACACAACCCTAAGTTAGGAAAGGAATATTGTCTCTGAGAAAACTACTCTCAGGTAGAAAAGAGGTGGATCTTATTTAAGCACCTAATACAATCCAGAGCTCTTCTTTTAGTGTTTTGACACTTTGATCAGACAAAATACTGCAAGTAATTTTGTACAGTGCTTTATTGGAAATATGCTATGAAAAAAACACCCAATTCCTGTTGCTAGCATGAAAATAAAAAAGGCAGGAAAGGTGAGAAAATGGAAAACAAACACATACACAAAGAGAGAGAATAAAGAGAAATAATAATAAAAAGTAATAACAGTGAAAATGAATGGAGAACTACAGAAAACAAAAATAAATGGGAGTGGAAGGAAATGAGGGGATTCAAAGATGAAAAATGCAGTGAAGCAGCAAATTGGGGAATTCAAAGAAACAGAAAAGGAAAGTAAATAAAAATGAATCAAAGAAATCCTCATGCAAGCACTCTGCATACAAAAAAAGTATAACAACTAGGGAGATAAGGAAATAACCCAAGAATAAAAATATCAATGTAAATTGAATGGTGTGGTTTTGGAAGATGAGAACAGCAAACAAATTCTGTAATGTAAATTAATACTGAAAAGCAAAGGGGAAGTCAAGAATTTTGGAAGAAAGTTCTGGACCAGTTCTTGATCCAGTTTCAGGATCACTGATTTTTAGGATTTGGGATTACAACTAACAAATCTTTCTGTGGTCAGTAAAGACTCAGCCTCTGTATGGCTTTTGAAAGGATTAGGTTAGTTCATCTACCCAAAGCCCTGTGGGGGAACAAATGTCAAATATGTCATTGAAGGAAAACCATCTTTGCAGAGAGCCTGAATGCTGCAAGCTCTGCTGTGTGAGGCTACAGTAATGTAAACCTTCACTACAGGAACTTGGGGACTAGTGCTCTATGGCCTCAGACTAAAACCAAACCTGTACTAGATAACTGAAGCATCCAGAGCCTTCTTGCTCCTGTCCACCTCTGCTAAGCCCTTATGTAGTCCTTGCTGTTGAGAAAAAGTTCTTAAAAGCAACTCAACACGTTGGATTGCTTGGCATGGTCCTTTTCCAAGTTTGGAAGATTGTTAGAGCAGAGCATGTGCAATGAGAAGGTGAGGGGCAATATCACAGAATCACAGAATGGTTTGGGTTGGAAGGGACCTCTGGAGGTCATCTAGTCCAACCCCCCTGCAGTGGGCAGGGACATCCCCAACTAGATCAGCTTGCCCAGAGCCCTGGCAAGCCTCACCTTGAATGCCTCCAGGGATGGGAACTCAACCACCTCCCTGGGCAACCTGGGCCAGTGTTCCACCACCCTCGTGGGGAGGAACGCTTTCCTAGTAATCAAGTCTAAATTGACTCCTCTCCAATTTAAAACCATTGCCCCTTGTCCTTTCACTCCAGGCCTTTATAAATAGGTCATCTCCAGCCTTCTTGTAAGTCTGGATATGTGTGAGTCTGGAGATGGGAGAGAAGGATCCAAGCAGTGGAGGACCATCTGTGTATAGCTTGGGACTTTGAGTCAGAAGGCAGATTTAATGGTCTTAGAGGACTGACAGGGAAATCTCAGCAGCTGAAAAATACCCCAGTGCCTGGGTAACAGCAAAAAAAGTGTTTGCAACAGTACAAGGGGGCACAGGGCAGAGGGAGGGGGATCAGACATGTGCAGAGGAGAATGTGGGGACAATTCTGTTAGATATTCACCCTTAAATACCCACAAGTATCTCTTGGGCAGGTCCTATCATGGTTCTATTTATTTGAGCACATCACAGTGTTTAATGTAACTGTCTTTTCAAAACTCTTGTAAAATAGAGAATAAAAGTGATGCCCCAAGAAGCTGAACAATTTGTTCAAGATCACTCAGAAACTCTGTAGGTGTACAGGAAGCTAACACAGAGGTGTCCTAATACTGCATGACATACCACTGGTTCTTTTCATATTGCCTCATGCTTTCTCCCATCATTCTTTCATCCTCAAGGAAGGTTTCCTTTAACTACATCTAATCACTCTTTCAGTCTTGCTTCCTCTGACCCTTCTCCTTTCTTTGTAGGTGTCTCATTGATATTTGTTCCTCAGCACAGGGAACAGCTGGGGAAGGGAAAAGGAAAACAGCTGGATGCTGCTCAGTGAGGAAAACTGGGTTAATACACAGCCAGGGAATTGAATGGCTGTGGCAGACACTAGCAGGGAGCCAGAAGCAGTGAACATGTATAACCAGTATCTGTCAAAAGTGCTTTGCTTATAAATAAGAGGAAACTAAGTGCCCCAAGGCTGCTCTGGCACTGTCTTGCTGCTGCAGAGGGATTGCTTGTACCCTACCACAAAGTGCACATTGAAGCCTTGAGGTGCTTAGGACTGCTGTGGTCTTCATGTTAGCACTGCTGTGGCTTTTCTCTCCATGCTGTCAGCCATGGCACCTGTAAAATACATACAAGCACTTGCTGTGGGAGGAAGCAAAGCACATGTCCAGAGCAGAAGAGAATCTCAGCATTTGTCTTGCTGAGGCACAACCTAGATTTATGTGAGTTGTCTTGAACAGCAAAGCCTCCACTCTCCCTGCATGCTGCTCACTCAGCTACTCCACGAGAAGAGCAAGCCAAGGACCACTTTTACCAACCAGTTCAGAGTTCACCATTTATTTTGCTAGCAGTTGCTCACTCTCTTCCTGCCTCCTGAGCAGCTTGTGCAGCCAGGGAGCCTTGCTCTCATGTGCTGTAACACATCTGGCCACTCACCTGGCTCATGTCCTTAGCCAGCCCTGAAGGAAAGCCTGCAACGGTGCATAGTGGTGTCCATAGCATCCTGTGCCTGTACTAACATCCCACAAAGGTGCTGATCTCCTCAGCTCCAGCAGCAGCCATGGATGTGTGGCATTTGGAAAACAGCTGCTACCCAGTTAGCCAGCACGAAGGTAGTAAGCTTCAGCCTGCAAAAGGTCCTGTAGCTATATCCCCATTTCCTCTTATCATAGTCACAGTCCTGCAAAATTGCTTCTGTGAATCCTTTTGTCATACAGCTACCTTTACCTAAATTTCTGCACCTCAAATTGCACTTTGCAGCTGGAGCTCCCAGGCCCAGACAATGCTGGGAGGGAACAGATGAGGCAGCCTGAGTCAGCTCCCCAAGAAAGGGCCTGCCACTCCAGCAGAGCACTGCTAGAGGTTTATAAACTCCCAGACTACACATTTAGGTGACTATTTCCATCTTCAGGGAAGCATTAGCATACACAGAATTCAAAACTGCAAGTTAACTCTAGCTTCACATTTTATTGCATGATTTGTGAAAGTCTAATCTGATTCACACACTGTATTTTGGGAGACTCCAGTTCTACATGAATAATATCCTTGGACAAAGCTTTATTGAATGAGTATACATCTCTATGTATGCATATATTTGTTAATCTTAGGTTGAAAATGATTAAAAACTACCCCTAAAGTAATGATGAGATACTGACATCTCCTTTTCTTATTGTACACCAATAAAATGGAATAAAATAGACTATAGTGAAGGAGTTTCCTTGTGATTAATGACAATTTTGTCCTGTCAGTTACCAGGACAAGAAGCCTAGCTATAGCATGTATTACTTTGCTGTATTATTCTTCAAGTATGTAGAAATATTAGCTTGTGAGGCTTCCTGAAATCTGGGAAGAACAGGAAAGGAGCAATATAATTATCTTTAACCATATTAAAAGCTAAGGAAAAGAGTGTGAATTTGTTTTAATTAAACCAAATCACTCTACCAGATTATGCCCTAAACAAGGCCATTTTTGCAAATTCTGTCAAATGAAACCCAAGTTGGGTGATGTGCCAAGTATTTCACTGCCAACTCTGTAAATACTGGCCACATTATCCTCTTATTTTGCCAGTGTAATAGAGGATCAATTGTAAGATGCTACAGAGGCTCAGCCACATAATCATTAATTATGGTTTCTGTATTAACTACAAAGAATAAAAATTGGTAAAACCTTTCCCAGTTTCAGATGTCAAGTTAAGCCTGCACAAGGCTGATAAAAGTAGTGAAGATTCACTGCTGTTGGCAGGATTGTCCATACAGTCATCACTGTTGGGTACAGTAAGTACAGTGTTGTTACAGCTGGGAAAAAGGAAGGCAAAAGCTTGTGGAATATAGTAGCATGGAATGCTGTGTTAAACTTTACAGCAGTGTTCAAAGACATTGGTCAGGAAAGTGGAGTTGTATGTGATGTAGATAGAAGAAAACATAACTGTAAATAATGTTTTTTTTAAAGAAAAAACTTCCCAAACTGGACTAATGCTCTGGTCCTAGGCTTGATTATTCAACACAATAGTCCACAGGATCTGAAGATACATTGGTTTGGAGAAGTGACTCTATTATAACTCATATATGTAAGAAATTGCTACAGGAATTACTTTATCTGCTTAAAACACCAAGGGAGTCTGCTTGGCTACATAAAACATTCTCTGTGTTGAGCTGAAGGAAGCAGCTTGACAAGAAAAATCCTCAGATCCCTTGAGAACAATGAAGAAGAAATTAAACTTTCTTTGTAAGAATTCTTGTGTGCAAAATGAGATTGGGGCTCTGAAGTAGAGGTAGCACAGCAGTGGGGAACTGACATTACTCAGCAAGGTGGTAGTTGTCCAGTTGCCTTTTTGCTAAGATAAAGCCTTGCTTTGGGGCAGAAAGGGAGATTCAAACCAAACCACAATTGACCATGGATTTGTGATTTTTATTGCTATGGTTGGGGCAAAAAGACATTTGTGGTCTAGCCACTGGGGGATATACCAAGTTCCTTTTAAATATCCTTAGAAAGATCACTCATTGATTTACAGCTTTATTTCTCCTGCAGTTTTCTGGACAAAGAAGAGTAAACTCAGTATTCCTTCTTCTGAAAATACACTTTGCATGTACCTTTCCTTACACAGCATTTCAATAAAAGAAATAGAGCTCAATGACTTGAGGCAATATGCCATTTGCAGATAGTTTATTTTTAATTATCTTCTGCCTGTAATGCATAGTGTCAGACTACATCCTCTATACCCTTACAGATTGTTGGTGGCTGAAACAGACATAACACAGTTTGAGTTTTTTCTTAAAGCCTTGGCTTCTTTAAGGCTTCACAGTGCAAATGGAAAACATGACATTCCAACGGAAAGGTTTTGCTATGGAAGGCTGTCATGGAATCACAACAAGTTTATCGATGTTTGGAAAGTAGTGTTTTCCACTGATGGCAATGGCTGCTTGTCTGGATTTCTCAGCTGAGCAGCCTCCCTGGTTATTTTTCCCCCACAGCTAGTAGAGGATGATAGTGCTAAGCTACATGTCTCAGTGAAGCCTGATTGCCTTTTCAGGGCTGGCTAGTTTTGCTTTCTTAACATCTGGAGGGAGGGTTATATGACTCTGACTTCAGCATAAATCAGATCTAGTGCAATGTGCATGCAGTAATTTGCATTTATCTACCAAAGCTGAGATTTTAGGATATTGCACAAAATCCCAGATTGCATCATTAAACAGTTACACTCTAGTATTTATTAACTAGTTTCCTACTGACAGCAATTTTATCATACATTCATTAGGAGGAATTGTACTTCTGGCATATATATGTATTTGTTATAATAATCACAGAATGTTCCAGAAGGACTATTAAACATGCATGTTTCCAGAATCTGTTTATGTAATGCTTATTTTATGCACAGCATATATCTGCTTTTCAAGGAAATCACAATAAAATGTGGAAATTGCAATCTCTTTAAGGCAAGGGCTTTTTATTCTGAGTGCCCTGCTAACAGCCAGCAATGAAAAAGCAGATAAAGACACATAAGAGTGTGTAGCCACAAGATGCATCAGATTTGATCACTGCTACAAGTCTCCTTTCCCTAAAGATATTTCTTCTTAGGCTGTCCTGCAGAAAGAAAACGTTTGGAATAGGCATGGTAATTTTCTCTGCAGGGTCAGAAGATGTGCAAATTAAAGGTTGCCAAAAATATTTCACAGGCACACACAGACTAAGACCTTGTGCTTGTCTTTAAACAGCCAAAGACTCTCAAGTCTAGTGAGTAGACTAGAGACATGTCAAGTGATGAAATTGAATGTGAATGTAAAAGCTTTTCTCTGCTATAAAAGAACACAGCCTTTAGATTAATACGAGCAAAGCCTACTATGTCACATTGCTACAATCAGCATCTCTCTGGGAAATAAGAATACATTAGTTCAGGTCAATATCTGCACTCCCATCAGACAAAATTACCTAACTGTCTTTGTCTGGTAATGATAATGACATTGCTAGCCTCCAGGGAGTTGACGTCACACAGCTAAGCAACTCAGGAAGAGCAGAGTGTGTGAGTGAACCAGCAAAGACCTCCATGGGGATGGACTGATGCAACTGACAGATGTTAGACCCATGCTGCTCTGCAAAAATATGCCCCAAGCTGCACTTGATAAGAAAATAAGCAAATGGCAGAAGAGTGTTTAGGCATATAAACAATTGTGAGTGACCCATTGGAAAGGGAACATTTATGGAATAAGATGACATCTGAATGAAATCTACTATGCTCAACCCATGCTCAGCTGTGTCTGTGTGTATTTGCATCTGTGATGGCTAATATTCCTGTCCACTGTAAAAAACCTGAAGTCCTTTTGCCTGATCACTTTTGCTGTTGGTATCTATTTACTTATCTATATGCACCTGCCTACCTTCCTGTGAGTACACTCAGGTCTTCCAAAAACAGCTAGGGAAAGGTAACTAAATGTCAAAGTCTGAGAATAAGATTGACTGTATGGAGTCATTGGCATTGAAGTACAAGTGGCACATGAAATCTTTTGCCAATACATAAAGAATGACTGTGCACTCTTTGCACACTGCCTATTTCATAACAAAGGAACAGTCAGTTTATCAGAGGGATTACAGGGGCTAGAGTAGGAAGATACTTTTGGTGCTTGTTCAAGGGTTTACTTGAAGCTAGTTCTCTCTGTGTACTGCATTTATTTAATTAAAAGAGAGGCTCAGTTAATATTACCGTGCTAAAGCCAAGGCATGTCTGAACTCATTAAAGTAGGGTTTGTGCACTGACACTGATGAAAGACCTGCTGCTGGTGCTGCTGCAAGTCCATTTTGTTTTCAGTTGACATCAGCTTGCTTTGCCTGCACTGTCAGAGCTTGTATATGAAGTCGTAGTACCATGTAGAAAGAGCATATCTGACAAGGAGAGAGGGATTTCTCAGATCATGCCTCATTTGCCTGCTTTGTGATATAACAGGTTTTGGGCAATCTGCTTTTTGCTGTCTTTCTTACCCATCTCAAAATGATGTCTGTGCATTCCCCATGGTCTCCTCCAAATAGCTGCATGGAGGAGGAGGTACCTGCAATACAGCTTCTCCTGCCCGCAATCCACCTCACATATGTTTGAGATGGGAAAAAAAAAATGGGGCAGCTGCAGGCATCTGAACTCAAAGCTTGTGAAAGGAAGTAGCTCTGCTAGAGCTAAATCTTCTGCTGCCACTGGGCTGCCAGAAAAATCTGCTGGTTTGGATGCAGCTTACCCAACATCATAACTGCTAGAAAGGCTCTTGTAGAGCATTCATGAAGGCTGACTTAGCCTACTCAGGCTCCTGTCACAAGACTACCTCTAGAGCCAGAGCAGAGGTAGCAGAGCATGGAGAAACATTATGGGATCCTGTTTCTCTCTAGTGGTTGCAGAGGTGATTAGCCTCACTAGGCTAAAGTTATCTTCCATGGAAACTTTTCTAGTTGGACTTTTATCAAAATGACTGCTTCAGGGTTGAGCAGACTATATTCCCATAGCTATGTTTTGACATGCTGTTTTGCTTTATTTCTCTCTGCACAGTGCTGCTTAAGCACTGCTCAGAATTTTTAGACGCTTCAGATCTGATCTAATTAATCCATTTTGAATAGCCTTGCAATATTAGTCAGAGAAGATCCTTTATATTCCCTCTTTTAACCTTCAAGCTAGGTTTCTAAAAGCATCTGTCCCACTCTGCTGCTCATCTGAAGGTTTGCTCTTCAGTTCCCTTTAATGACTTCTGAGCACACTGGTCAATTCCAACTCCATTTACCAGGGCACAGAACTCTCAGAAATATTAACTTGCTCAAAAAAAAAAAAAAAAAAAAAAANAATTTATATACATTAACCTGGAAAGGCTGAGCTCATAGTTTAGCTTTTGTACCTTTATGAATCTCAGCACTACATATGACAATAACAGTTTGAGATCCATTCTTGTAATGATGTTCTGGGACTTGGATTCCTTGCCTTCTCCTTCATCATTTTCTCCATATGATTACCTTCCTCTGACCCTAAGCAACAGAAGATTTATAGTCCCTTATCAGGAAGCTGCTGAACCTCACTGACTTCAAGGACAAAAATCCCTACCAGCTTCACTGTGTATGTCCAACCTACAAAAGCCCCAATCCTGCAGCAGGCACTAAGCCACCAAAAAACCCCCATCTTTACCAAAAGAAGCAATGGCAACACAGCTCTGCATGCACTATCAGACCCTCCTATGGTGTCAGCAATTTCTCCTTTGCCAGCTTTCAGCAGAAGGCACATTTGGAACAGAGAGGAATCAATCCTCCTGATTAAAACTTTGCAAATCTTCTTTCCCACACTCCACTCCTACAGGGCACAGTGGCATCCAGAAAAGCCCAGCCTACTCACTCTTATGCCCTTCTTTTGAGCTCCACTCTAGCACATCTGCTCTCATCAAAATGAAGGTTTCCAGGCCAGCTCCAGAGTTGTTCTCTTGGCAGTATAACCCAGCAGAGATGCTGGGTTTGCCCAAATTGCAGTTCTGGTAAGTATACACTGCCTGCAAGACACAAAGCCACTTTGCCCTGTGAGGTTGCTCCCATGCCTTGTGGGTATGAGACCACTTGGAGTGAGATGAGAAGAGATGCTCACACAGAGACCTTCATTCAGTCTCCACTACAAGCACCTGCTGTGGGTATCCGAAGCACGTGCACCATCTGTTTATCCTATCCTTTTTCCCTAAGGAAGCTTTTGCCTTCAACCCTTGCCAGATTCTTTTTGTCTTGACCACCAGCTCAAGGGTCTTTTCCTTGGAGGCCAGTCCTGCTGTCACACTCTGCCAGAATTTCCTCTTATTCCAACTGAAGAAGATTTGGCAAACAGTGAGATTTGGCAAGTGGGAAGCAGAAGCTCAGCGTTGCCCTTTTTAGTGACATTTTTAACTTCTGTGCAAGACATCCACCTAGGCAATGTACCCTGGAGTTTCTGTCTACCCCAAGGCAAGCTAATGCTACTACAAACATAGAAAACAATTTAGGTTACTTACCTGAAAATTACATTTTGAAGGCAAGAGAATAAAATTAGTGTGTTGAAAGATTGACTCTACAATGTTCTCTGCAGCAGTGAATTGCAGCCATGCCCTGGCACATAGACATAACAGACAGACTGTTTTGCAGGTCCTGAGTGTGGATTGCCAGTAAGGACACTAGATGTGCACACAGATTAACAATTAATAGAGTTGATAAATACATTCTGCCAGTCAAACAATATTAACTTTAATTCAAGCTGCAAACAGGATTTTCTTGCCACATATGTCTGTTTTTATATGTGAGTGCTAAAACTGTTTTAGTAGAATGGTTAGGTAAGCATTTCATATTTTGGTAGTTAAGAAAAGTCTAATTTTGATTTCCCAGGTACTCATCCCAAAAGGTTATTAGGAACCTTAGATCCATATTAGTTTCTAATTGCATTCACATCACAAAATTATACTTACTGAAAGCCTTGAGGTCCTTTGTTATTTTTGAATGTTAAATGTTGTTTGGTGGTTTACCTTAAATCCTTATCTTTTCAGGGTTAAAAAAAATGCATATTTTAAAAATCTTTATTCTTGTGAAATAACTCATTTTTCTTTTTCAGAGATTCTGCTCAGAGTTCTTTGGGTAAATATTTGTGCAAACACACAACAGAAATCTATTCAATATTTGTTTAATGGAACACCATTTTGGAATGATAATTTGAATGGCTTTCCTCTGGAAGAGCTACCCCAAACTGCAAACAGAGTTATGCCAAATACATTCATTACAATCAGTCTGGAGAGAAATTCAGTGGCCCTCAGGCACAATTTTTAAAGAAAAAAACTGTTTAAACAATCTGCTTGCTGTTTATCTACACACAGGCATAGGTTTAACGTTCCTACTGACAACCATTTAACTTTTCCCTACTGATTCCTTCTTGGTTCTTCACGTTGATTATTGCTGTTTTCATTGTAACTTTTCACTTGTATCCCGAATTTATTAAGTGATTTGTAACCAAAGGCACAATCTCTTGCCTAAAAATGTGTATACTGAAAACCACATTAGAGTAACATGCCACAGGATACTGAAGCACTTCAGTGATTTCTACAATAAAACCCAAAAGGATTAATTGTGTAACAATTCCTTCAGGTCATTAGCTTGCAGCAGCAGGTGCTGTTTCATTTGTAAATTCCAAGAAACAAAGCTGACTTCCTGCAATAGGAGATTGTGAGGACAGGGAAATGACAATGCCTGGAATATTTCTGCAACATATGTCAGCTTCTTCATTTCCATGGGTTGGACAAGAAAGTGAGGAACCCATATCAGACTGTATTGTTCTGTTTTGGGGAGCAGATAGGAGAAAGTACCTGCAGATGTTTCTGAAGAGTTTGGTACAGAGTTGATTTTGTAAGTATTCAAATCTAAATACAGTGCTGTCTTGACGTAAATCTGGAAGTTACTAAGATCATTTTTACTGGAGTTAAGTACAGAATGCTGATGATGAGAGGGAAAGAAGACAGACTTTCACCAAGTTTCTCTATTTTTGGTATCTGTTTGGATGTATACAGGTAGGGACTGTGCATATCTATATATTCAAGTGGGCAAATTCAGTCTTTCAGTCTGGTTTCTATTATCTTTGGTATGAAGACATAAATGGTAAGATACATCTATGAAGGGAAAATGGATTAGGTATTTGCCAGTATCATAAGTCTAAAACTTAGAAGAAATAACAGAAAGGAAAATATCCTTTCCAAGTTGACCTTTTGTGCTCATCACCATGGTATCTCAATATGTTCATAAAGACACTGATTGTGGTATCTGCTCTCTCTCTCACATGTGGTTCTTATTTCCTCTCCTCCCTTCTCTCCGCATGCAGGAGTTAGGGGGTGGAATTAGGTTGGTTTCTAAATGTTATTACATATGCAATGCAGTTTCCTTACTGAGTCACATCAAGAAAAGGCACCTTTTGTTTTGAACATAGAGTAGCTTAGTTCTTGTGAGAACAGGCCCCGTAGTGTTGCAGAGATGTAAAAGGAAACATGAAATTAGGAAAAAAGAACTTGTTCAGAAAAGTGTCAGCACTGAAGCACTGAGAACGACACTGATCCCTGTCTCATCTCCATGTCACACCTTTAAAATCCACATGAGGTTAGTGTGTGACACAGCAGATGAGTACATGCTGTGACTCCAGGATCTGAGAATCATTGCTTAGTGCCATTAGAGAGAGTAAAACCCATTCAGGGGAGGCAGACTTGACAGTGTGGGCTTTTTTATAATGTCATGGCATTGCTCAGCTTTGAAAACCAACTGGGAAGACTGTTAATGCCTTCTTAACCCAGTATTAGCCAGGCAGGCCTGTGTCCGAAGCATAGCAAGCCGATGTGCATATGTCTCCTGTGCTCCAGATGGTTCTTCTCCAATCCCTATAACTTCTTTCAGTCTCCTATTCCCTTCCCACTTCTCTTTCCAAAATGCCACTGACTATGAATAATTCCATTTGCCTGCCAGAGTTCTCCATCACTTTCTCCAGCCTTAAGAGAGTAACTTTCCAACACTGTATTTCAATGTCTTCTGGCAGAATATTTTCCATCTGCTTTTGAGATGTGTGAGTGTGGGAGGGGCAGAGGAGGCTGGGATAGCGGGGGTGGTGTCAAGGAACAACTCCAAGACATTCTGCGCTCACTGAAATGATCTACTGCTTCCTCTCTCTTTCCACAGGGCTTGGTACACTGCTCTCACTTCCCTTCTCACTTCTCCCTGAGGTAAGGATAAAAAGAAAAGAGGAAAAGAAAGTCAGCTCCTCTATGGATAACTTTCCGAATCTGTTGGGATTGGAAAAGTCCATGAAATAAGAATTTTATCTCAGTGTTCTAGTCTTTTAGTCTCAGCTGGAAGTGTAACTAGCATGAGAAGTATTTGAAGGATGAGCACTGATCCGAATGGTTAGAGGGAGCTGGGCAAGAACACAAACAAGCAGAAGGAAAGGGAGCTGGACTCCATCCCTGGCAGAGGTCACTCCAGGCATTACTCTGTGAACAGGGAGGGCAAGGAGTCTTCTTGTTATCACAAAAGGAAAATAACATAAAGCAGTAGCTCTTTTCCAAAATACTGTTAATAGCAATAAAACAAGTTTATTTGCCATGTGAAATGTAGGGATTCACTTTTACAGTGAATAAATACTTCATATGAGCAATTTTCCTCCATTTGGGCTGGGAGGAGCTGGTAAGTCTTCCCTACTTCTAGATAAGTTTTGGAGTGTTTTTCTGAGACGTCACATAAGGAATGGGAAGCTGTAAGAGGTATCCTGAAGCAGCCTCCAGGATTGCATTGCAGCACAGTTATGTAATAAGAAGCAGCAACTTGGATTAGCTTCTGAAAGCCAAGAAAAATGACAGGAGACATTATGCTTAGCGTGGAACATATTAATGATAGATTAAATAATACAGTATCCTGTTCTCCTAAAAGACTAGTCAGGCAGTTTGATGCCTGTGGCTATGCCTGTTGCAGTGCATGCCATCACATTCAATCACGGATACTCAGCTAGGTTCTGCAGGGCCCTTATGTAAATGGAGACCTCTTGCAAATCCCACCCACCTTTGCCACAAGCCAAGGGACTAAACTCATTCCATGCAGCAATATTAGATCATGGAAATGGAATGCAAAAAGCTTTGTGCAGCTCTGCTGTTGCTGATACATAGTGTGAAAAATGGCTCCTGAGCGCTCCATTTCCTTGGAGAACTTGGACATTTGTTTCTTCTCAATTCTGCTAAATACAGTGCCATTTCATCCACATTATACAGCTTCTCAGAGGATAATTGATTTTTAAATATAGTAGTATTTTATCCAGATCTTGAATTTTCTTTCATAGATAATAGCTTTAGCATATCTGCATGACTGACAGGGAATTGGAGGAGAATTTCCCATTCTTGAAAGTTGCAATGTAAAATTATCTCACTGAGATGTTCACAGGGATAAAGACTTGATTTTTTTCTTTTCTTTTAAAGCTAAATCAGCATGTTCTACTATTGTAAAGCAGAAAACATTGTTGCTGGTATTTATTTGTTAATGTGATACTGTTGGTACTTTAGCATTTTTTCTCTCCATAGTTTTAACTCAGTTTGATATGTGAAAATCTACAAACAGCTGAGTAATTAATTTATACTTTGTCAAAAATTAGGAAACAATTTGAATGGCAATTCAGAAGAACCTCATGCAATGTTTGTTAGATCACTACTCCATGTACCTTACAGCATGTACAAGACAAAGATTGAAGTCTACAGCTTTGTTTTATTTTGCATTGAATTGTAGGATTCTTTTTTCTTTTCCCATTTTTCTGAGCATATGCCACCAAGTATGCTAATGAACCAGTCAAAGAATCAGCTCTTCTAACAGTTAATGAGAATTCAAAGAGATTTATTTAGCCTAGCATCATAGTTTCAGTGAAGATTCAAAGGGGATTAATTTGATTTATGTCAAAATGGAGGAATCTTTATATAATCTGCAGTCAAACTTTCATGAATATATTTATGCAGACTTGCAGACTTCTCCAAATCGATGTGTGAAAGGCTATCAGGGAGAAAGACAATATTTATTTGTATGTATATTATTCTTCTTTTTGTGCAGAAAAATCTATTTCAGATTTCAAATGTATTCATAGCTCTTCTTTACAACACTTGGGAACTTAAAGGATAACATTTGGACCTGAGTTTTATATGTGATTTTAATAGACTCCAGAATTCACCTACCAAAAAATGATGGTGAGCCACACATAAGAAAAAAAACTGTATAACATAATTCCTAAAGGCATTCTACCATACCTCAAAGCAACATTTTTTTCTGGCATACTTATCACATGTAGAGACATTTCAGTGTGCTATCAACATTTCATCTGCTCTCTTTTGGAGAAGCTGCATGACTCACATCTTTCTCATACCCAAGTAAAAACCTCGTGCTAATAACGTCATTACAATGCACCAAAACCTCACGTACAACTATATTAATTACAGAAAAGACAGCTGATTTCAGCACCTGCAGGATCTGCAAGCACATCACTGTTCCCCAAGCCCCATATCATTGCCATTTCCAGGAACAGTGCATGACATCCTGAAGTGGCTTTTCATAGGCCATTTCCATGGCCCTTCATGCACTACTGCTCTTACACAATGACCCCATATCATGCATGATGATACTGTGAGTCACAGATGGCCTTCATACAAAAAAGCCTTGTGTTGAGCCATTTTCTTCACATACACATTGAAATCCAAATTATTCATGAATAACTGTACTTTTGTTAAGACAACTTGCGCTATCTAAACTCTAAATTCACAAGATTATTCATGCATGGCCAGAAAAGAAAGACAGTGTAGCATGCACTAACTATCAAATGACCTGACCAGCTCTTACAATGCCCTTCTTTATTTTTTTTAGTTTATTTTTTTTTACTTAATTTGTTGTCTAGTTGGGCTTTTTGAGCAAGGAGGAGAAGTAATTCTGGTGCACTTGAATGCAATCCTTTGTCTGACTTGCTCTTTTCAAGGCTTTAGGTGAGGTTATTATTGGCACTGGACGTTAATCCAAGACCAACTATGAGAAGCAAAAGCATTTTACTTATCCAAATGGCTATTGCTAACTGATACTAATATTCAGAATAATCAAAACTTCCAAATGACATGTGTTTAGGCATATAGTGTGAGAAAAAGAGTAGATTTGGTCTTGTGTTGCATGAAAATGTCCATTTCCCACTGACTCCACAGCGCTGACCCTATTTCATTTTGGTATTCTTTCTTGTTCAGTAAGGGCATTTGCTAAAACATGTTATCTCTGAAAGGACTCTCAAGCTCTCTGACCAGTGTTGTCTGTCAAACACCCATATTAATAATGTTATGCTTTAGTCAGAAGGACTTAATGCCATGCACTCTCCAACTTACTACGTGGACCATGCCCCATAACTGTTTAGACATTCAGAATGAAATCTTAGCCTAGAAAAAGTAAGGAAAATCCCTTTTATACTTACCTTAATTTAAATAGTCACATATATTTACTTGCTATATTAAGAGAATAAAGATGTGCAGAATGATGTGGTATTTTTGGCCAGGGAAATCTGAAAAGCAGTAAGCAGGTGGAGAGGATACAAGGCTGGTCTATTGCAGCCCCCATGAGACATACTGACATCACGAGACATCCTGGGACTGGCATCAGTTGGAGCAGAGTCCATGGAGCTCTGGCCAGCTCAAAATCAAATGAGAATTGTTTGCAAATAAATAAATAAATAAAAAGCTAGAGGCTTGTTTGACAAAAGTGGTAAAATCTCTTCCTCCCAAGCCAACCCTTAATATGAAAAACCGTGCTAGAAGATTCAGTTAGACAAAGTGGAAGAAGTCTGGCTTCTCATAGATCTCTGTTCTCTGATCTTTCTCTCTTACTCACTCACTTTAGGATTCCTGTCTTCTATATTCTGTGAATCACAGTTTCCTTAGGGCTTTCTCCACAACTGCAACCCTTTTTTTTTTTCCAGTGCCTCTCATCTTCCATATCACAGGGCTCCTGAGATAGTGTTTTGTAACTGGAGTTCCTTGAGCCACTAGTAGGCCACAGAAACCCAGACAGCTGCCAATACAAAAAAACTGAGAAAAGTACCCAGAGACTGTTACATGAGCAAGCAAAACAGTCAGAAAAAACTGGGGAAACAGGAGTAGTTAATGAAAATTCAGAGCTGACAGTAGTTTTAATTAAGTGATCAATGAAAATAAATTAAAAAATGCTCTTTGGCTGTCCTGCACAGGAGGCAGACATTTTTCTGAAGTGGCTAAGCAATCCTTGAAACAGAACTAGCTGAAAAATGATCTCCTAAGCATAACAATTTCTTGCCATGTCCTTTAGCTTCCATATTAGACCAAAGCACCACTTGCTGTGGTAGGTTTAGACCTAGCCATGAACTGGGTGATTTATCTGGTGATGGAAAGCTGATGGATGTTTCAGCAGGGCAAGTTGATCTCTAAGCCTTGCTGGTGCTGATCTGGGTCCCTCTCTCCTTTCTAGCCACCAATCTTTACAAAATATAGAAGGAACATGATATCTTTGAGACTTCCACTTTTTGGCATGTCTCCTTGGAGCTGGGTAACTAATGAGACAGTTATTAGGTGGTACTGACAGATGAATTCAAAGACTTTACTGAAAAGCCCAGATGAACAGAGAAGGATTATAACAGTGTTCTAGATGAAAGTTTCAGCATGATCTTAATTAAAGGGTCACTTGGGTGCATAGCATATACAAACTAAACAATCAGGTCCTCTGATTTAAAAGGAAAGAGTAATACATTTAATTTCACTGAAACAGGAAAACTTAAAATCTGCACAAAGTAGTTAATGGTGAATTGGTCTAAACATGGTCTACCACTGCAAAATGCAGGTTCTGTGTTCAGTCAGTTGTGCTGTGATAACTCAGTTATGTAAAGTCAGGTCATATGAATGCAATGCTATTTAATGTGATAGGTTATAAAATCAGCTCTGGAAAAAAAAAGTCCATTGTAATTTCCCATTCTCACCTTGAGAAGGAGTAAAACCTTTGCAGTAGTTTGCATTATCTTATCTCTGAACATGTGTTGATACTGCATTCTGATTACAAAAAAAGAGAATTTACTTTTCCTTGACCCAGAATGTAAACAGCAGTCACCTATATTATCTTATGCTGTAATGTGTACATTCTGCAAATATAGCAAAGATCATTTTAAGCTATACAGTCTGCCACCATTGGTAGCAGTATGGGGCTCAGTACAAACTAACTTTTCAGTGCTTTCCTTTTCCAGCTTTTAATCTCTCACTGAACCTAACATTTCCTCTGTTACCTGTACCTGAACCAGCTAGTGTAATGCTAAATCAGGATAGCTCCTGTTCCATGCAATGCAACAGCATTGTCATCAGAAAAATAAAGGATTGAAAAGGCCCAAAAGTTTGTGCCTTATCCCAATAGAGAACAGCAAAACATGGAAAATGTCTTCACATATCACACTGTTTAACAAAAGGAATTATCTCTTCTTCCTGTTGCATTACTATTGTGTGGAAGAAGCAGCAGGTTCCCCTGATACACACCACCTATGCCTACAAAGCTCTCCTGCAAGACTCAAAGCAAACCTTAGGTAACTGAGCTCATCCCCTCCACAGTGTGACCTAGAAGAATCACTTCAGTGTTCAGAGCCTAATTAAAAGCTTGCTTTCTCTTCACAGGGAAAAGAGAGAAGGAACAATCATTGCACAGATAAAGAAACATTGGACTGTGTTTGAGACCTTGTTGGTTTTTGAGGCAATTTACCTGAAAGCATAGTTTCCCAAATATCAGATATAGAATGTTTCTCCAGGCTTTTTGGAAAACAGATGACCGTCAAATAAATAAGTTACTGTAACAAAAACAATGCTTTTAAATTAACCATGAGCACAAGTCTCTCAGTGGCTATTCACAACAGAACTTTAAATATTTCTCTGTGATGTGCAATAAAAGGAGTTATGTCCTTCTCTAGGAATGTCCTGTATTTTGTAAAATATTTAAAATGATCCTATGCTATATAAGTAAACCTTAGAAAGAATAATATATTAGTTACTAGGAGACAACATAATTCACTTAATTAATTTATCTATTGAACTTCCTTTTAACATATGCAGTGGATGGTATCAAGTTCTAATGTGCTATATTTATAATCTGTTCTTTTTCTAGAAGGAAAAATAAGACAAGTTGCATTTTGGATATGAACGTTTGCTAAGAAATTAGCTGTAAGGCTTCCCACATAATAATAATCCTTTGACTTTCAGATTGTGTCCTCACTTTTAAAAAACATATGCTGCACATTGAAATACTTTATAAGTCTTGGGAAGTGAAATGAAAGTATATTTTAAGATTTTAAAATGCCAAGATATTCTTTCCTGATTTTTCTATTTCCTAAATGAATGCAGAGAAAGATTCACAGCTGCAACTGTCATAGGGCCAGGACAGTGACTGAGAGTATGTGGTTTTTTTCCTTTCCCCCCTTTTCTTCCTTTTGTTAAGTTTAATGGGAATCATTGTATGATTAAAAAAATCCTGGGAATAGGAAATTAAACTTTTGACATCAGCCTTTAGATACTGGCTGATTTCTTTAAGGAGATGAGAAAAAAACTCATATTTTATCAGTACTGAATTTATAATGAATGCTTTACCAAGGACTCCAGGACTTCTGGTGTTAACTGTGGGGTATCCCTAGTACTCCACTCCCACCTTGCTTCATTTAGGGTTGGGAAATTTCATCTGGAGAAAGCGTGTAATTCAACTGTAACTCAGCTGTAATTCAGCTGTTGTGAGTGGTGTGGCATTAGTGTGCCTTGCACAAAAGCACAAAGATAACCCTCTAATTCCAAATTACAAAACACTGTCCCTACAGGCAGACCAGACTAGGAAAGTAGACATTTATCTGTTTTTCTCTCATTTGAAATCTGCTTTCTAGGATCATGTGGAGCCCTGTTTAACAAACTCTGGGTTATTTTCAGGGCCTTAGGTGTCTCGTGGTGGCTTCAATTTCTTGAACTCTGTTAGAGGGGCAGGGTAAGTTGGGCATTTGATCTTCTGCCACTGGCTTTAACTTTGGCAAGGAGAGCAGGGAGTAGCTCCTTGGGTCTGCTATCTATGCAGCTGCTGCCAGTGATTACAGGGAGCCAGGTCTGACAATCCTAGTGTTCCCATACAGCCTTATGTTTTTATGTACCCCAGACTCAGAAAGGTGGAGTGTCACAAATGCAGACAACAGGAATAAATGTGTAACATTTAGGAGCTTCAACAACTTCCCTATTGTCTTCTTCCCATTTGGCCTGAAGGCCACATCCAGCTGTGATTTCTATAGCAGTGGTGAAGAAATTGTAGAGTAATTTCTGAACACTTCCTGAAGCAAAAGAATGAACGAGATAGAGATGAGTTGCACAACCAGTACATATCAGTTTATAAAGTGGAAAAACCCAAAGTAGCCCAAATTAACATTATTAAATTCCAGTTTGCCTTTTTTCTCCCCTCTTTTCCTCACCAGAGGCAGTAAGATTCTTTTTTCTACAAGATCCCACTCAGTCAGTCCCAGATGGCAACTTTGGTTTTATCACCATCAATGACAGCATCTTCACCACACTTGCACAAAAAAATAATTGGAGTCTTAAAATTCATAAATGCCAAGCAAACAGCTCAAGATTACTCCCATTAAGTAGAAATTTCACCCCATGCAAAAGATTCAGGACTATTATTTAACTCAGTTCTAGAAAAGACAAAGACTAGTGCTCAGGGTCAGCCTAAAGAATAGCTCCAGGTTGGTGATGTCTGCTCCTGTCCATGAATCTTTTTCCTCTAGGATAATCTGGAGGGGATTATCTGAAGCAATTGTTTTGTTTGAAAGCAGTTCTCTATATTTTGACTAAAAAAGGAAAAAAACAAACCATGAACATTTTCCACTCATATCTTTCCTTAGCTCTGTTGATGTGCAGGAGTGAGGTTTTGCTTAAAGTCCTGTTCTGTTGTTGCTTGGTTCTACTCTGACATTAACCATTTGAGATTTTCATCTCTCCTTCTTTTCTTGCTCTATAATATGTACAGAGGTCCTGACACAGGTCATCCTATATACTTCCTACTACTGATTTTTGTCTTTCTATAGTGTGCAAATGAACAGCAACACAGCATAAAGTCTAGCTCAGATCTCCTAACATTTAGTTGCTCATAGTTTCCCATCTCCAGACAGGGAAAAACTGCATAATGTATCTTCTTTCTGTGGGGAATAACACCCACCTGTCAGAGCAGTCCACTTTTCTTAAAGCAACTACTAAGACATTTCCTGCTATTTATTTTCATCAGTTTGGGCTATACTGAGAACATTATTGCATGTGAGATGCCAGCTGTACTAGTGTGTTTAAAATGTGGTAATACCTGCTCTGAGTCAGACTGAAAAAGGAAGATATCCTTTGTCAGAAGCATCAACATCAGACAGAGGTTTATTCCTTAAAAGAGACCTTTATTTTTCATCAAGTCAAGTTAGCTGTAATTTTTGTGGTTTTGCTTGTAAGCAGATGTATTTATAAACATGGAAACCAATCATTCACTTCCATTCTTCTCACATTTTGTTTATTTGAAACAATTTCTAAACATCTCTATGAGAAATACATGTCTTCTTAGCCTCAGCCTTCAGTCAAATGATGCATTTCTTAAAAAGTGATTCTCTGATGATATTCTTCCTAACAGAAAGTACATTGTGAGCATTCAATAAAAAGAAAGGTGCTAATGTTCGTATCTGATTAACTGACAATTTAGCACTCTCTGTTTCTGAGAAAATTCTTTTGATTTTCTTTGTTCTTTGCTTTTAAGTGAATGTTTTATTCTGCCTCCTGTTTGGTTTTTCTTTGTCCCCTTTTCCTCTGAAAGAGAAAGTCGGTTACATTTCCTAGTCTATACTTGTATTGTTTTGTTGATCTTCCATCTCATAGTCTGTTGCTTTCTAAAGGGTTTAAAGAAGGGGTTGTATTTTTTTATTCAGTTCAGTGAGGTTGCACACTTCTACAAATTCAGCTTAGATAACCAAAATATTTTATTCACTTACAAATCCTGTGTTGTGTGTGTAGACTTATTTCAGTGCATATAGCAACAATTACTCAAACACAGCGAGAAAACAGAAAGCAAGAAGCAAAACCTTTTTCAAATAGCAGACAAAACATGGAAAGAATGCAAGTGAATGACTGGTTTCTGTGTTTGTAAACATGGTTTGAAATACTCAACTACAATAGTTATGGTTACCATAAGGGAACTCCATAGCAAAACCCTCAAAGCACTGGCAATGTTTCTAGGCAGTTTGAAGATATGAATGTCACATGCTTTAAGTATTGAGTTGTTTGGGTTTTTTATTGTTACATTACATAAAATTATGTAAGACATATTAAAATAAAAAATAGGTTGCAACATAATTCATATGCAGATACTTTTCTTAAACATTCCGATAAACAATCTTTTAGTTTTTATCACCTATTTGATCCTTTTGGTCTACAATACTCACTCAGAAAAATACAGCCATTCATGACAGTCATACAATTCCAAGCTAGTTATATCCAACTAATTGCCCCTGATGTAGCATCTTAGCTGAATTCTGCATTTAAAAGTCATTAACCTAGAAAAAGAGAATTAATTTCATTTTTTGAAACCACAAAATTCCAAGTGTGCTTACAAAATGGGAATACCCATCAGACTTTGGATCCCTGCTAAATAGATACAATGCACATTTTCACCAGAGACTACAAACACTACATAGGAAGTGCTCCTTAACCACACTTGGAGACCTAATG
Organism: Bucco capensis; assembly: GCA_013396975.1. Lineage (NCBI taxonomy): Eukaryota > Metazoa > Chordata > Aves > Piciformes > Bucconidae > Bucco > Bucco capensis. The sequence continues at coordinate 851,664 of VWZO01017561.1, forward strand.
TGTCCCATTTGGGAAGGCTACTGAAATCACTATTGTTCAGGATTCTAATGAGCAATAAATGCACTTCAGGTATAGGCCATTAAAATTTGATGACTATCCCATCCTAGTGTGCCAGCTCACAAACATTCCTCTCCATATGGACAAAACAGAGAGCTCCTTATAGTGACAAATCTATTTAATAGCTGTCTATATATAAACTCACCTGGCTATTTATAAAACTATATAAGGTTTCTAAACTATTTTGGTATCTCTTCCTCTCAGCAAGCATGCCTTCTGCTGTTTTGAGGTGATAGTTGATACTCAAATAAATCCTGTTTGCTATATTCAGCTCATCTTTATTTTTGGCCTCACAACTAATGGCTGAGGGTCTTGTCAGTGTGACTTTGAAAAGATCTTCTATATGCCACATAGGACACTGAAGATCTACACCATCAGTTATGGTAGACATGATATGTTTATGAAAGGGTAACAGAAGTCAGTAATAATGGACAAGAGATGAATTCAAATTGAAATCTTCATATTACAAATGAGATGGAAAAGAATAGACCATGTGTTCCCAGTGATCAGGCAAAAATTCAGGGGAGTTGTATTCTAACTCTTCCACCAACTTCCAGCAACCTGTGGCTCTGGAAATAGGCTCTGGATTTTAATTTTTCAGTGCTAAATTGGAAGAGAGAATGAAAATAATCTCATCAAACTTTAGAGCACTCCAGTGAAGATGCCAGGAACTGAGATGGTTACTCCAGAATATCTTTGCAGTCACATAGACAAAGAGTCACAGTAGGGTGAGGCTTTGTATGAGATGAGTGTTCACTGATTATTCAATTTACAATATCAATTACAATAATGATTCAAACTTACAGATACCTACATGGATCAGAGGAATTCTAACCTTAAAACCACATATTCAGACACAAGTCATCCTCATCATCAGTCGAAGTTAATGAAAGCAGCAGACATTCAGTGCTACTGAAACCCAGAGTCCATTTCTGATGTGTGTAATTTGTAGTGATTCTTCTGTGGTAATGCTGTGAAAAGCACTCTTATCTCTTATTAGAAACATTACAGAAGGTAGTGATCAAAATGTATCTTTAGGTCTGAACACAGCTCAAAACCAGTTTTAATAGTTGATAAACTCTATAATCATTTCATCACCTCAAGTGTGTTCATGACTCCTGAGAATTGGTCAGATTCCATGCAATGATGTGACCCATTGAACTCTACAAATAAACAGAATTGATAATGACCTAACTCTTACAACCTTCTTTAATTTTAAATACCAATATTCAATTATGTGCACAAGTACAGGACTGCATTCAAGTTTACTTTAAATACTGGACTTCATTAGCTGCTGAAGTTGATAGTAGTAGTATAAACCAGAGCATTTTATGGGAGGTTTTACAGATCTACCCATTTTAAAAGTTCCTCTTTTTCTAGTAGAGAAATTTGTTAAGACATAAAACTATACACCAGACAGTCTTTTCAAAAGTGAAACTTATGTTTCCTCTCATTGAAACAGTAGGTGTCAAATCTATATATGGTAGAAAGTACTCTACGTGTACATAAAAGGTAGAAGAATGGCATGGAAATCATTTTGTCTCCATGTTCCAGAAAGATCTGCTTAATCTGAGACAGATTTGATGAAAGCCTTAAGAAATGGTTAAGAGAGATCATAGACTACTCTGAGGGAAGGGGGAAAAGAAGAAGTGGAGCCAAGGCAAGGACCCAACATGACTCAGCTGTGACATGACATGATGGAACATGGCACAAATCGAAGCAAAGCAAAACTTCCTCTCCTGAACCTCCAGAAAATGATAGTTTTACTGGATGATGATATTATTTCTTGAGTGTAACAAGGTCTTCTCGATATGGGGACAAAACAGATGAGACCTCACTGCCCTTCTGAAGAATGGCTTACAATGGTGATCTGTGTTTAAATCCTGCATCTGATAAAGAAAAATACTGAGGAGATTGGAACACAGCTTGAGGTTTGAGGTACTAAGATGGCTAGAGAGTAAGAAACCTAAATACCTCAGCTCTGTGTGGACTGACTGCACGATGATACTGTTCTGTAGCATAATCCATGGAAATCAATGAAAACTCATTCTTTTTTTTCCTCTCCAAGGTTATGTATGTACTCATCTTACTCTGTTGCTGCCACAGGTGTATGATTTGAACAGGCTATGGTACTAATCCCAATAGCCTAGCTTGTGATGTTAATATCTGTGTGAATGCGTGCATGCTTGAATGTTAAAAGAGTCAGTTCTTTCTATCTTAACACAAAGTAGATAATTTTATTTCAGAAGACAGAAATCCCAATGAAAGTGACTGCAGAATCTCATTAAATTGGGTTGGAAAAAGCACATACATATATTGAAAGGGCTGCTTCAACAGAGTAAAGGGTAGTGAGCGATAAGATTTTCTTCTTCATCAATTTTGCCAGACAAATGGTTTGTGTTGATGAAGGAATTAGCTACAATATAAGTGAAAATAATGATTTTCTGTTCGGCTGCTGCAGTATATATATTTGACAATGAATTATACACAAGGAATATTTTGTTCACTGTGAGCATGATAAAATATTTGAAGAAGTAGCTCAGAGGATGTCCATCCATGGAAAACACAAAACTAAGCATGCCTCTGACCAGCCTGGTTTAACTAGATTGCTTGAAGCAAAGGTTGGACTAGATGTCCACCAGATGTCCCTTCCAACCTCATTTATTACATGATTAGAAAGGTTGGGGATTAATTGTACACCTAAGGCCAAAACATCAACTCCAGGGTGAAAATCAGAGTGAAGAGCAGAAGAGACATCTGTACCCAGAGTACATCCCAGAACAAGGAAGCCTATTTTCAAAAAGATTTTCCAAAGAGCTGTGCAAATATAGTTAAAAATACTTGCCTTGAAGTCAAAGTTCATTTCTCCATTTTAAGTTTCTGATGTCTTCACTATTCACTTAAAGTTGTCATGACTGTTTAAACTATTTAAAGACACTGTTGCTGCTCAGGATGTGATCACTGGGATCTTTGAAGTTCCACAAGATGGGGCCTTGGACCATGCTCCTTGTTAAACAGTTCAGCAATTTGATCTCTACTGCCTTGATTTGAAAGATCACGTTTGTGAAGTAGAACCAACATTTGCTGGCTCATAGGATTTCAGTCCCTGTGCTGACATGTGTGCCATGACAATTGGAAAAGTTAGTGGCATTTCAACTGTACACTAGTAAGAAAACCTCACTGGAGTTGATTGATAAGAGCCTGCAGATAACTGAGGTGCAGACCATCTTCCCATATGTGACTAGGAGAGTCGAATTTTGCTATGAACTTGTGTTTTCCTTCAGCTATCTTTATTTTTCTGAACAGGAGAGAAAGGCTTGAATGTCTAAGAATCTCGAGGAATGATTCAGAATGATTGTTGACAGAATCACAGTGTGAGATATTGCAGTTTACTAGATAACCAGAAAAGGATGCACTTTGTGTCCATGATGGCAACTTTCTGGTAACCTTCCCATGTTGTCTGTACTTAAAAAAAACAAAGCAAAAACCAACCCCAAAGCTTCTGGGATTATTTATTTATTATTCTAACTGATGGCTGAACCACCCTAGAGGGATCCTGCCACCTCCTGAATGAATTACTTCTGACGTTTGACTTGTAATCTGAAACATGGAACCAAATCTTGTTTCAGGCAAGTTTTACTAGCTCATTTCCTGCACTAAATATACATTGTGTAGAAAAAGCAAAGGTTGGGAAAGGAAAAACAAGGCCTACTACTGGTATGGATGCCTAGTCTTCTGCTGCTCGCTCTTGTTCTTTGGATTAGTAATTGCAAACAAAAGGTTGGGTGGCTTTGTTTTCAGTTTCACAGCCATGTATACTGTGTTTTGAGTGAAGTTGTAGTGAGTTAAAGCAGGTCAGAGCTTAATCCATTTGAACATGGAGGTGTAACACACTCACACCTTCCTGTTCCTTTATGTAAGAGCTGAGGAACATGTTCCAAAACATGGGTAGGTACTCAGTGTCCTCAGGCCTTCCAAAGGGAAGCTTCTGATCCTGAACTCATTGCATGTCCTGTTTAAGTCATGCCATGGCTACACAGTTTCTCTGAGGCATCTAAGAGTGTAGCTTTTTATTAATCTCTTAAATTTTATTAACTGTTAGGTTTTTTTAGATAAAGACTGGATATTTGAGGTCAAACTCAACTACTGTAAGCCAGGAACAATCAAAAACATATATTGTGGTGCTTTTCAAGTTTCCTTCCTAATTTATGAAGACTGTGTGGGAGAAGACAACAATCTGTACTCAGGAGAAATGCAGTGAATCAGCCTGTTCTTTATGGTGAAATGTTCTTTTATGCAGCTGCTGTGCCTTGGAGAAAGAGAACCCCCAAAACAACAAATAAACCTCAGATTCTTCTTTGAGAAATCTCATTTTTTAAAAGAATAAAAGAGTTAAGCTGTTGTTCTTGAAACAAAAATACTGCTCAACAATGGAATCTACAGTCTACAGTCTTAATGCAATATTTGGTATTGTTTTGAAACACTCCATAATGCCCCCCTCCCTTTCTCTTTGGCTGCAGGAGCAATACTGAATAATCACACTAGACTATTATGGAATTTAGGCAAAGGCACAGAGGGGGAATAGTACAGAGACCTATTGTCCCAGCAAAGGATCTGGGAGGGATTTTTCCTTAAGTGTCCCCACATGCAAACAGTGCTGGTTGAGATGCCTTTTTAGGAAATTCAGAGTGTTATCTACATACCCAGCTGGCCAGCTAGGGCCAGAGAGAAGCAGGCACATCCCTTGTTGCCTTTTTATCCTCTGCTGTGCAGAATGTCTGCCAAAAATAACCACATCTTGCCTTGCTTCGTTACTGTGCAGGGACATAAGAGGTGACAGAACAGGTTGTTATGCACTAGTCACTACTAAGAGGCACCAGGAGAAGTCAGGGTCAGAAAGTTTTGAGCTGAGTTGAATTCTCAACCTTTGTCACTACTCTGGGAGGTAAAGGATGATCTGGAAATGGGCTGGTAAGCTCAGGGATGGCATAGAGCCGTTTCTGGAACAGGCATTATCTGAGCAATTAACAGAGATGTCCTCAACATGACTGAGGACTGACAGTTTTCAGCTTTGTCTTGTACAGGGGGATCCAGTAGTCAACAAAGGCCAGCTCCTATCATCCACATGCCAGAGGCCACCAAGAACTCCTTGTTCATGCTCAGGACACTTTCCTGGCTCCTTGGCAACTGCTGCATGAGCTATAAACCACTGACTGCACTCAAAAGAAAATGGCCACTCACTGTTTCTGACCTTAGCCTCTCAGAGGCAAACTCACTGTGCCCGAAAGCAGGACCTTCACATTTGCAATGCATTTCTCCCACTCCAAGCCTCCTCCAAACATACCTTAGAGCAAACCCTAGCATCAGGCAACATGGGCTACAAAATGCTTTCCTCAGAGCAGACTCTGCCTTGCAGCAAAATATGAAATCCGAGCCCATGGAACAGATTTGTACAGATACTTTATGAAAAGTGAGTAGGAATTAGGCACCAAGGCGTATCTACAAATCCTGTTTGTTGAGGATTTGGACCTGGGCACCCGAGATCTTTCTCAAGTCCCAAACTTCACTCAGTGGATTTGCCCTGTTTCTTTTTCACCTGGAAGGTGTGGAAGAAAGGCTAGACTTTTCTTTTGTCCCATTTTGCAGGCACTGTAACTCCAGTTTCCTTCAGTTAAGTACATACACTTCTCCCATTAGAGCATAATTGTTTATGATTTCAGCTTCCTGCTGTTGTCTCTACTCCCTGGGTTCAAATGTTTCAGAAGCTGATCTGAAAGGCAACAGGGGTAAAGTGATGATTCACCTACTTGTGTTCACAGTTTATTATTATTACAATAATTTAACTTCTTCAGCCGCACACAAATCTGTTCAGATGCAGGTAATGCTGTGCTATTGTGAGCTTTTGTTGTTTTATTTAAATTCTGATGCAAAGTGAAGATCCAGATAAACCTATCAAGGTCAGAGGTGTTTACATCCCTAAGTTCAGCCTGGGAAATTAAAAACATGGGATGGAATTTTCATCCAGCCTTTTTCTTCCCTGACATTCAGGGTGGCAGCAGCTGTTAGTGTTGGTGTTAATGACTTTGTGCCTAAAAAGAACCAACAAGTGACAGGTTGTTAATGATTATGTAGGGTGATCATCTTTCAAATGCTTCTAAAGAATCTTTTTATTATTATTGGTATCATTCATTGTTGTGTGTTGACAGCACTGACCAGATTTCAATGCCATCATTCACAAGCAGTCCTTCATCTGAGGAGAAATCAGACTGCTTAGTTTGGGGAGAGCAGCAAATCTCTCACTGAGGGGAGAAAAATTTTCTTACTGATGTTAGACATGGGAATATTTTCCTTCAGTCATGGAATACATTGACTAGCATATTTCTACGTATTTGCTGACATTCCAGCATGAATAAGACATGACAAACGATGGCCAGACTGTTGCAAATACTCATGTAAATGCTGTATTTTAGACATGCAGGTAGTCCAGTGAAATTCCACAAGTATAGTAACAGGCAAGAAAAAAGCTGTGCTGATATTTTAGGAAAAAAAAGTCAAACAAACACTACACTCTGAGTTGCTACTCAGGGATGTGTGCTAGTAATGACATTTTTGATGCAAGAACAGGTTTCCTAGGCATACTTCAGAAGCTGGCCATCTTTTCATTCAGTTTTCAGGCAGAAATCCCGTAGCAGAAGTATAATCTAGTTTTCTGTGGGATCTGTAGGTCTCTGTTTTCTCTGTACTCTTAGGTCCATTTCTCATCTCTGCATTGTGTGTGTGTTAGGAGTGAATTGGTCTCCTGCTGGAGGAAACAGGTGCTCAAACAAACAGCAAGCTCTGCTCAGCCCTGCAGCAGAGAAAGAGGATGGGGGCAAGTACCAAAGCTGAGTCAATGTGCTTTAACTGAGAGATTTAGTGGGTACACATCAGCATCAAAAAAATGATGGCTGGAAAGGCATCTGAGCTCCAGGGTGGGCTATTTTAAGTATGAAGAATGAATTGTATCTGACCTCATAATTAGCCTGCATGTTGGACACTCTTCTGCAATGCATGACAGGATTGTCAAGTACTGAGAATAGGCATGTGAAAGCATCAGGCTAACGGAGCTGGGCTTCAGACCCAGTTTCTTTTCCTCAGAGGCTGGCACCCTAATTGCTTGAGTCTTTTGGAGGACATGAAGGGGAGCAGCAGGTAACTAAAGTTTTCAATTGCATTTTTTTTCTTGAAAAATTTGAAAGGACTCAATTTCATCCCAATATGGAATGGAAAACTGTTTCTTGACTTGAACATATTCCTGGAATGGGAATAAACAATTTCCTACTCATTTCTATTAATGGTTCTTCATTCTTTCTATTTATAGTCATAGGTTTCAGATTATGAAAACTGAAGGCCAAACACCTTTGAATAGTGGTCCTCCCAGGAGATGCTTAGTAAGGTTGCTTATGGGTGAATGAAGATGGAGGGCAGTTGCCTTATAAAAAGCATCCAGCTGCTTTCCTTCCTTCATTTTCACAGTATTCCTTCGGCCTTCAGCTAACACCATCCATTTAGAAGAAGGAAAAAAAAAGGTGAAAGCCTGTCATAAATAATTATATAGTTCTGCAATCCTCTTAGCAATGTTCAGCAGTTATTTTTGAAGCATGCCGGCACGAATACACAATCCTTCAAGTGCTTCAAGTTATTTGCTTTTTGTGTAGTGGTGAATTTTTCCAGTGATGTTTTTTATTAGATGAAAACAATGCAACTGACTGTGACCTAAGAAGATCCTGTCTTCTAATCCATGTGATACAAGAATTTGACTGAGAGCTTGTCATTGTAAGCGTGGTTTCCCAGGCCAAAAGGAAAAAAAAAGAGAAACAAAGTTAGTAGATGGGGAAAAAAATGCACAAATGTCCATTGATTGTATAATTTAGATTCCTAGTAGGATGATTGTGTTAGATCAGGGATATTGCTAAGTAAAGAAGGAGCCATTGCAGCTAAGTGCTCCATCTTCCAACCATTTTTCTCTTTACTGTTTTATGGAATCCTTTGTCTTTTCTCACTTTATGTTAGATGCAGATATTGTTATAGTCATCCATGACTTTTCTACCTTGAAATTCATCTAACCTAATATGCTGCACGGGGACTGTCTGCCCAGAGGTTCTGGGAAACATGCTAGTGCAGTGTGTAGGTGAGCTCTTCTTGAGCAGCAGAGAGCTTTACCTCGGTGCTCTGTGTTCAGCACTCCAGCCTCTTCATTTCCACATAGCTTTACAGTGCTGCTTTTAACCAGGGAGACTGAAATAGGTCTCCTTTTCCTCATTAACTTAAGAACCTGTCTCTGCTGTTCAATGCTATCAGTAGAGAAGGCAAAAGCTAAAATACCTAAGCCTGACATAATTGCTATCAAAATTTGACATCTGGTAAGCTTGACTCTATCCATCTCAGCAACCATTAATGTCAAGATACAGAAGATGCAAGAAACATTGAACTGGAAAAAAAAGAAGTGAAAAAATAAAAAATAAGATCTTTGATATAATGAATGATTTTTATACTTGGATAACTACCAGTATTATGGGGAGCCAACAGTGCTGTCAAAGATGTGTTGCCAGTTTACCTGGTCAAAACAGTTCTGAGAAGTACTTATTATCAATGTTTTATTACAGGTTTTTGTAAGACTGAGTGCAGCTGTGTAAAATGGTCTTCCCCATCACCTGGCTGGGAATCACTTGCATTGGTGATAAGTCACCTCAGCAATAAAACAGAATGCATCTATTAGGCTGGTAGAGCTCTCAGTTGAAGCTTCACAAGCCTTGAACATCCTCACAGAGGAATAAATCACTTCAGATGCTTCAGCACTTGCAGAATAAGTCAGAGGATCAGAAAAACAAATTTCCTATGAATCTCCAGAAGGCAAATATGATAAGTAAAATATTTGTGAGTGATGCTACATAAACCACAGTTCATTTCTGAGTTTGGCAATGCAAATAACACAATCAGATTAAAGGGTCCAGATAGTTGTATCTTCACTTCCAGAGTCTAGAATGAAAAAAAACATTCTAATCTTAGCAGGACAAAATAGTTTGAAGTACATGGTATCCAGCCAGATTGGTGTTCAGGCAGAATGGATATATAATTGTGTGTACCTATCTGTGTAGATGTGTCCTAAATTTGTTTATTTGCAAATACTGGAGCAAGTGAAATGCAGGTAGCAGAGGAGTTTCAAGGTTTGGGTAAATGTCTTTGTAGAGGAAGCACCATTACTAGAAAAGGAACAGTTGTCATACAAAGGACACATTAGGATTTATAGAGCAATAGCAAATATTTTAAGGTAACTTGACAAGAGAAAGAGAAATATTTGCTGTAAAAAGTGAGTGCATCTAAACAGACAGAACAGAAACAATAGCACATGAGCCTGAGGGCTATCAGACAGTTTGTATACAAAATCAGGAATGAAATGGAAGCTAAATTTCAAGGCTGAAGAACAGACCAGTTGTAGTTCAAGATATTATGAAAGGAAAAATTAGATTGCTGAGGATGATGTGTGGCATTTGGAGTAGATATAAGAAGGGATAATAAAGAGTGGAAAATGAAAATACCATAGATTTTACTGAGAACATAAGGTCAAGCCACAGTGCTTCTCCTGGGTGCTTCAAACACTATGAATAATCTCCATTTAAAAATTTTTCATTTTATTTTATTTTATTTTATTATTAATTTATTTTATGAGATTGTGTTAAAATTCTGGCTAGACTTTGGGTTTTTTTGTCCCAAATGATTGTTGATCATTACATATGAGCAATAAAAAATGTGACTGTGTGGGCTGGCTATAATGAAGCTGGGATTTTGTGTTCATTCATCACAAGATGTAATTCTTAAGTGCATCTGTTATCTGTTTCAAGGTCTTTATTTTTTTTTTTATGGGCAGCTTTATGGATAATTGAGCTAATGAGGATCTTTGTAGAAAATCATCAGGAAAGAAGGTAAATAGAGGCTTCAGTGTGGTGTCTCTGTGATGGGCTTAGTCCTGACAGAAGAATTACAGAAATATAGAGTTTACTTTACACAGATTTAGTTACACAAGCTTTAGCATACAATCCCAGGCAGTTGTCAGGGCTTTCTGTATTAACGCTGCATAGACATTAATCTGTTATCTTATACACCTGTCTTATGATGGAGAGAACTGGCATGTGGAGGAACTTATCCCTCTCCAATTAATGTAGAGAACCTAAATAGTAGCTTAGGTAAGACCCTTCCAAATGGCTAATAACATAAATCTCCCTGTAGGAATACAGTAAAAGTCTCTCTGCTTAGATGAAAGGCTCTGAGAAGCCCTCCAAAGAGAGGGGGAAACATACAGGTCCTGCAAAAGAGCTAGTGGAAGTTGGGTACAGACCTTAGCAGGGTACCTGTAAATGTCCTGTCTCAGATATTAGACTGTCCCTCTTCCCTAGAAAAGAAGGCATATAGAAACAAAAGCCTGCATGCAAAAAAGCCTGACCTCATCTAAAGTTCTCCAGTCCTGTGTTGCTTATATATATTCACTGTAAACTTCAGAACCAACATAAGCAGTGAGCTGCTGACACCAGGGGAGTGGATGGAAGTAGGCATAGGCTTGAACATGGTCCCATGTGGGAAATAGGGAAGATTATAGCTACTTGTATTCATGTTCTCTGTGCAAACAGCAGGAGCTATTTAAGGAAATACCTTCTCATCTGCTTGTTTTCTGAAGGTTACTGTTGCTCTAACTGCACTGGTAGAAAGGAGCACGTATGTGTCAGCAGCTCCCACTCACAGACCTGCATCTTCATGCAAGACCACTTTTATTACCAGCGTTAGCTAAGATCTGGACCTGATGTTCTCATCAGGGAAATGGGGGTGTGAACTGAATTATTCTGATTCTGTCATGGGAAGGAAGACTCAGAAGGAAATGGTGGGCAGTGGAAGGTTGTAGATTAGTTGCCCAGCATCAACCAAAGATGCTTTGTCAAAGCCCTAATTTGATTGCTCATCTCCAAAGGCCTCTGCCATTCACTTGCAAGTGTTGTAAACAGAGGCTTGCTTATGATCAGGGACATACTTCCCGCTGTAGCAACCTGTTGAAGACAACAGAGATCTAAAGGCATAAACAAGGATTAAGTATTAGACTCCTACTGACTTTTAGTGTAGCCTAGTGTTTAGTGTAACCAGGTGTTGGGCTCTGCACCTTCCATATGTTTCCCCATGGACCTCAACATGCTGTTTCTCAATACACTTCTGAAACACACTTAGTCTTAGAAATTGCTCTGCTATTTTTGCATATTCAGTTCTCTGTATCACTTCAGTTTGGAGAGGCCAACTGTTCCCTCTGTTTTCATATGAAGATAGAATGAATCAATGCTACTTCCACCCGTATTGCTGTTTCCCCAAATGCTTTCACAGATGTACTAGGAACATGGAGTTCTGTGGTCTATAATGGTAACATCCCAGGCTGGGCTGCTTTCAAAACCCACCCTGTAGGGACTGTGCAATTCTAAGTAACTCAAGGCTGGTAGGAGTTATCATATGTTGCATGAGGCAAGAACCCATGAGGGTGCTCAGGTAATAGCAAATCTCTAACAAGAAAAAAAAAAAGAATCACAGAAACAAATATGCTGCCAGTGATCTGATTTGTATTGTTAGGGGAGGAAAGTTACTGTGTCTCCAAGACTGGCCAGCCCAGTACTTACTAGATTACTATAAGGAAACTGTACTGATTGCCATGTCATCTCTTTTTAATTCATTGTGTACATTTTAGCTTGTTGTCAGGAAGGCTGATACCTCTTTTCTCCTCAGAAATATGCTAGAAATCCAGCATATACTCCTAAGTATCAGAAGACTGCTGATTTCATATCCAGCCTGCTGTGAGAATGAATTCACATCACAGCAGCACTGTGCATCACTTGTACTAGCTCAGCACAGGTATCAGTGTGTGCTCAGATTCAAACTACTAATTAAATCTACATTCCTGATGAAGGAAAAGCTGAGAGCAGTACTGAAGATAATGAAGTACAGTGTTCTACTGATGAAGATAGGAAAGAGAGAAAGGTCTTCTGTTGGTAGACCTTTAACCTCTGCAAGCCTGGGCACTTTTTTCTTGCCACTCCAATAACAATAACACTTAAGAATAAAGTGAAGAATAGCAGTTAAGAATAAAATGAAGGCCATGTAAGCCTTTCCTATCTGTGAGACACTTAGACTCCACCAGCTGTGCTGGCTTGCTTCCTACATCTGGGCTCCAAAGGAGGTAACAAGAAAACTCTGAGGGAACTATTTTAAGGACTCTGGCACCTAGCAGAGTGGGTAAAGGGAAAAAAAAAAATCCCAACTCTCTACTTCTTTACTGAAATCAGACTGTTGAAAGCATTTCTGTTTGGCTGCCACAGTTCACCAAGCAGCCTAATGTGGCAGCTATTAGTACCCAGCAGAGAGCATGTTTGCAGCTATTCAGCAAAACTATCACATGTCCTGAGCCAAGGCAAGAGGGATCAGCTGCTGAACACTGGAGCTGATGAAGAGCAGAGCTATTAAAGCAAGCAATAAAAAAAAAAACAAAACCAACAAAAAACAACAAACCCATAACCCAGAATGGAGACTGATTTTTATTATTATTTTTTTAACCTAATGGATGACATTTATAACTGGAAAGTATGAGTCAGAGTGTGCTGTGCCAGCGTGGGGTCTTTCTGATGTTTTCATCGTGCTTGTTCTTCCTCCTTGGCCAGGACCATTCTGTCTTGTGGATCTGTAAGTTCTAGGTTCCTTGCAGTGCTTCAGAGATGGGTGCACATGTGTGTTGCTGTGTGTGGGTACTGACCATAGCTCAGTGAACTGGAAGTACAGAGCTGAACTACTTGACTCAGAAAATGTTTAGGGAGTAGTAGGACTACGTTACAGGGCTGAGACCTCTTAGATAAATTATTGCTGCCAAAGTGCTATCGCTGCCAAATGTGGCAGTGACGTGAGTGTGGGAAGCAACCAACCACTTGCTAGTAAGGACAAAATGGACACAGCTCTGTCTCTGCAACCACTAATCTCACCCAAAAAGCTTGAAAAACAGAGAACTGTTTGTCCTTTTGCAGCACATCAGCAAATAGAATCCATTTGCCACAGAGCTTCTCTGTAATACTGTATCTCTAGCATGTAACTGAGAAACAAAATTATACTACTTGTTACAATGACATTAGAGTCTGGTTGCCTTAGAAACAACATGCCAGATTCTAGATTCTGCTTCCAGAAAGTTCTCTTTACACTGCAAGATCAACCCTTCAGCATTTCTCAGGAAGAATACATTGAGGAACGCCTAGTATGGGAGAGTCCTGTCCTGACAGAGAGCCAGCATTGTTCTACAGCAGCTTCTCCTGCCCTGTGAAGCCCTGTCACAGGGTTCACGTTGAGACCCACGCAAAGCAGCGTCAGATGGTCGCAGATGTCAGGGCAGCACGGTGGCTAGGTCCCCCCATGGCATCGTGAGGACGTGGGGAGGTGTGAGGCACCCCCAGAGCCTTTGCTTCCCTTTTCCCACAGCTGATATGGGTCATGCTCAGCGCAGCTGAAAATTGAGCCCTCAGGCAGGGAGCTATAATGAATTCACTAGATTAGGCAATGAAAGCCAGTGTGAACAAAACAGCCAGCTGGCTCAGGAGGATTTCGTGCTAGAGTAAAAGTGGTAGAGGAGGGGGGAAATAAGCCTCCAAAGTGTCCCCTTTCGTTCCTCTGAAGATTATGCCTGTCTTTTCTTCTATATACATTTTTATAGTCTACATATAGCTGGGAAACTGAAAAGTAATAAAGGTATTTTCATTCTCTGTGTGCTGTTATATGTTAATAGTCATTAAAAATAGTAGCCTGCTTCCTCGTGTAAGAATGTGATGCACCTTGGTAAAAGATTGCTCATGGAGGAATTCTATCTGAAGCTCTGGGATGTTAGGTTTGTTTCATTGGTTGGTATGGTTTTGGTTTTGTTTTCTTTTCTAATATTGGTATCCAACCTAGCTTTTTTGGCTCTTTTTTTTCTTCTTTTTATTTTTTTTTAATTATGGACAATTAAAGGCCTTTAAAAGTATTTACAATCATTATTTCTGAAGAATCTCAAAAAGTAAAATAGCATAGGTAGTATAGCAGTATTCCAGAATTTGAAATGGAAAATGTGGTTTACCTTTGTTACTGGAATCATAGACTAATGTGAGAGTAGACTCCAGCATATTTCTCTGCTTTTGTCCTGTGTCTGTGCTTGGCATAACCCTGTGCTTTAAACTGTTGTTGTTTTTCCTTTAGCTGAGAGATGTCTTTTCATATGTGAGCCAATCCACCCACTCTTCCTGTGATTATCCTCAAGAAATTGTAAGAAAATTCCATACAATGTGCATAACCAATAGCATTGCACTTACGGTTCAACCCTAGTTTCACTTGATTAGTAGTTTAACTTCCTTTTCAGTTCCCAAGAAATGTGTATCTCCTTGAGGTGTTTTTGGAAAATGCATGGCAATTACTGTGCTGGAGGAATCTTTCCTATGGAAGAATTAGATAAATGCAGCCTTACATTTGGCATTTGAAGGAGTGAAAAGCAACACTTAGGAATTCCCATACAGCATCGCCCTTACAATCTCCTAAGGAAATCCACTGTTAAATACAGTATGTGCTGAGAACAGGCTGGGCCACCTAAATATGGATTGCTTTTGGCTTCAGCTATTCAGAAATACCCTGAGCAGGTGCCAGATTAAGTCAGCCTACTAGCTGCTTTCCATAGCTGAAGGTCAGTAATGGTTAACACGGAGAGGAATTTGGATAGCACATCCTGCAATTCAAGAGCTCCATGCCTGCTTCAGAACACCAATGCACCCTCACCTCAGAAAACCTCAAGTGTAGAGCAGTTTAACTTTCCTTTGACATGGAAGAGGTTTACAGCTTGTAAGAAAAATGTGTTAGTCTTTCACATCAATGTTAATTTGAGCCATATTTCCTATCTATTTATAACTCAAACATTCTAAATCAGAACTATTAGATGCAGATATATTATAATCTGACAGAAGGCAAAATATTCCATAAATCTGATTTGGAAAAGGGAAATATTCATTTATATTTGGCTGACTAATGGTTCTACAGTTGCAATTTCAGGAACATGATTTTCTGGAAGAACTGCTGACAACCCATGTTAAACTTTGCAGATTAGTATGTTTAGCCATAATTTTGCTCCCATTTGAATCCTACTTTGTTGTCTGCTTGTTTCTTATTGCCTTCTTTGTTTCTTAGAACACTTGCATAAATAGAAAATTGTTGTTGCTTGAAAGCTTTTTGATCTCCTTTTCATTTCACACCTGCAATATTAACTGTTTCTTGGTGACATCATCCATTGGATGCAGTGAAAAGAATTCTGATAAATGGCTGAATAAAGAATTATTGACATCAAGTGGAAAATAGCCAGCTGGAACTGATGAACTCTCAAAAAGCCTGTTTGCATGCAAGAATCATAAATAAGAAAGAACACAATCAGAGAAATATAGGCAATATTCTATACAAGCTATGCAGTGCAAAGTCAATGAACAGAATTTGAAAGCTCATGAAGGTGGTTGGTAATAAAAAGGTACATATGTAACCTGGTTAGCTGAAGAATACCCAGAAGCATGAATACAGCAATAGTGAGTATATTATTATAGTTTGTTTCAGTAAATAGTGAACTAACACAGCCATTGCTATTTCTTTTTCTTCCACATCCATGCAGATTTAGGCTGGGTGAGCAGTTAAGAATATTGTCCTGCACAGATGAAATTCATTCTCCAGTGAAACACAAAATAAGTGTGGTAGCTCTATATTCCTATTGGTTTCCTAATTTGCCTTTTTCCTTATTCCTCAGGCTATTGCTTACATTATATCTAAGTCCAGACTCTGAGCATGTGTACCACAGTGCAGCTCTCCGAGTGTGAGTGAAGTTGCCTTTAAATTGTGCCAGTGAAGAATCTAGTACTTTTCTGAAGCAAGTGCTGGTATATATTACTATAAACTGGGGTCATATTGACCATAAGCACAAACCTTAATCATATTTACTATGTGAATGTAGAAGTATAGATTGCAACCCACTTCCCTCTTTTAGGCATGAAATAGTCTTTACAGACAATTAAAAAGCAGTTGCTGCTCCTAGGTTTTGTCCACTCTGTTGAGGTGCTTCATAATGAATGGTTGGGCTTGATGTTCTTAAAGGTCTTTTCCAACCAAAATGGTTCTATGGATCTATGATAGGAAAAATTTCTTCACTAGAAGGGTTGTCAAACATTGGAACAGGCTGCCCAGGGAAGTGGTGGAATCACCATCCCTGGTGGTATCTAAAAGCTGTGTAGATCTGCTGCTTAGGGGCATGGTTTAGTGGTGGACTTGGCAGTGTTAGGTTAATGGTTGACTTGATGATCTTGGAGGTCTTTTCCAACCTAAAGAGTCTATGATTCTATTCAAAACATAGAACTGAAGCCAGGGAATATAGCATGTACCAGCAATCTTAGTTTTGAACTCTTCTTTTGAAGGAATCAGAAGAGAAGAAACTGCAGAAAGGAGTTTCTATCAGTTTACCCTTTTGCTAGAGTGGACAGTACAGTTACCTATCTTAGTTTTGGCACTCTTGCTTTGCTGTCTAGACAGACTGTGATAGCTAATGCATATTCTGGGGAATCTTCAGTTTGACATGGAGTGCAGTTTAACTCACAGTTATAGATTATTATCTTTATAGTGGCTTTTTAGACAAGGCTGTTATATCTTTGTTCATTGAATAGCAAGATATGAAGTCACTGGTCTTCAGAGTGCATTGAAACAACATGCCACATGGAGAAAAGAATAACAACAAGCAGTCAGAGTTGGTTTGTGTCCACAGTCACAATGGTATTTCCCATAGTGCTTATAGGAGGGCTGTGCACTAATAAGCATGGATAAAGTTAAAGCTTTCCACTGTACTTTGAACTTGCACAGCTTATCACTTCATACTAGAGATGATCCAAATGCATTCTCTGATTCAAAAGCAGTTGGTCTCTGGAACAACTTCAGAGGTACTCCTACTTCAAACCTAGTTATTGAAGTCTAGAAATCTCTTTCATACACAGCTTATATGTGCTGCAAGTCCAGCAAAGCTATGTGGGTTGACACCATTGCAGAAGTGAAAGAAAAGCAGGCACTACACATCCTCTCATCCCCAAAGGTCTTTATCTGTTGGAAAAACATTGTTGGGAAAACTTCGAGCTCCGCAGTATGAACTAACCAAAACAGACTTGGCTTAAAGCAGACTTTTTGAGAGTTCAGGTAGACAGTGTATGCAAATGAGGAGGTGGAAAACACAGCTAGGCTATCCTTAGTCTTCTGCTAGCCTTACATGCTTACACACACAGAGAGATGGACATCAGAAAATGATTTTAGAAATTCTCTGACTCTGAGAGACACATTTTGCATAGGACCCTTTAAAAAAGGTCAACAACACTGTATTTGCCTTTCTTGATCTTTGAATCAATACCTTCTGGCTGCACAAAATACTAGCAAACACATCTTGGGTCCAAGCAGATTCTTTCAGAACCGCCACAAGTGACTTTTCAAGTGGAGCCTCTTTTATGTGACATTTACAGCTCCTGGCAAAAACAGGCAGACTTGCCCAAGAGTGCCACTTTTTTCCATCTGAGACAACAAACATCAGAATGATTCTTTTACCACAACAGAAGACAAACAGTTTGTTACATGGCAGACTTTTATGTCACACATATTATTTAAAGTCATATATGTAGTCACTAAAAGGAACACTGTGACCTCTTTAACCATCAATACAGTGATGCCATTTAACTCTACTTTGCTTCATATTGTCCAGGTGACACAGTTCCTCAGCTTTCCTCATGTTGGACTCAGACCATTGCTTGGGTGAGAGGTAATTACCTGAAGCATATCTGGGAGAAGCTGGCAGACTGTCTGAGGGAGGTACTGTCTGAGACTGAAGGAGCAATTTTCTTCCTTTTAGCTAAGCTTGTGAACTGAGTGTATCTTCTAGGACCTTCAGGTGCATCTTGATACCTTGGCAGAGACAATAGCCAGGAAAACTTGTTCTGTTTTGTTTTCTTATTCACAAATATATGTCCACATGCAGACTTTCCACAGTTTTACTTATCCAGAGTATGCAATTACACACTTCAGGTTTTAAAATCATTTGAAACCTCATCAAGACTAAAATATGATTTGCTTTCTTCTCCACATCTTTTACTGCATTGCTGCTTAATAGCTTCCTAACTTCCATTTTCATTCTGGATGCACACTAATTACTGGCATTTTAGTTCTCTCTGTCTCAAAGATGCAGACTCTTACAAGGCAACAGGCAAGATCATTGGAGGAATACATGTCCATGGTCCTCACATTTGGAGTTCTAGATGGATGAAATTCTGTCCTGGTGTGATCTTTAGTTCTTGGTGTAGCTCTAGTGTGCTGATCACCAGTGAATCCTATAATAACTTAGGATTTTATTTAAAGGAAAATTGTCTATTTTTTTTTTCTCATTGGGAGCTATTTTTTGAAGTCAAGTCATTGTAGTTTTATCAATAAAGTGAGCTTTTTTATAAGATATACATTCATCCAGAACATTTGGGATAGGTGCATCATATAAATGGAACAAACTATCACATGAATTGCATAACTGTTGTAGACATTAAAAGCAAGAATTTACTGGAAAATTACCGTATAATGGCTGGTGTAGAAACTAGGGCATAACTGTCATTTATCAGGCACAGTCATCTGAAGGTCTCACTTTAATCATTTGTGCTTTTAGAAAAGATAATATTACTTCATTCCTTGGCACAAAGGAATGAAGTTGGTGCAAACACGAGCAGTTAGACATAATAATTTATTGGGTTCAGTCCTTCACCTTTACCCAGTGACACACAGCTCTTTTACCAGTTCAGAGACAACTTTTTAGCTAACTGTTAAAGGCACATTATAATCTCTTTATCAGTTTTCCTGGACCTAATACATATCCATCATAGATGTCCTAGCAATGCATTCAGAAAGCAGTCAGTGAGGCTTGTCTGATTTTACAGACTATCATCCTCTTGCACTGCCAGGGCAGGGTGAGGAATGAAGAAGTGCTCTTCCCTTGAGAAACTGTCCAAGATCTCTCACTTCCTGCAGCAATTTCAGGGAAAGAGCTTAACAGAGTGGATGGCCAAGTTTTAGAGTAGAGGCATATTCCAAAGACCAGTCAATTCAATAATTGATTTCTCTATGATTTCATGGTGATTTCTGGGATTTTACACTAGGCCTTCAATCTACAGGTTTTTCTCACAGTAATTTCAGAGAGTGAGGAGTCAAGACAGATGTGTCAGAGGTATTTCTCTTGGTTGGAAGGCCTTGTATCCAGTGGCAGTATTTTTAACCTCTTCTAGCCAGGTATTATAATACCATTGTATTAACCTGAACTACTGGGAATTTCATGGCTTTGATTTCTGTGAAATGACAGAAGTCTTCTGTTAAAGCAACAAATGTGTGCTCGAGTATAAATAATGAAGAGTGTTCTGCTAAAACACTTCAGTGTCAGTTTGTAAAGATAGTCAGATAGTGAAAATTTTGCAGTCCAGGTCTAATTTGAATAAACACCCACGAGAGCAAGACCTCTTATCAGATTCCAGCACTTCCACTTGGCATCTCAGCTGGAAATACCAGAAGAAAAGGCTTTCTGTTAGAGCACAGTCATTTCCAGCTCTAGTCCCTAGTGGAAATCAGAGGTGCCAAAGTACTTTTGCTCGTGAAAGGTTCAGTGCAAGTTCAGTTCCAATCATGGGCTAAGGTTTCTTTTATGTTTCTTCCTTGAAGCCAGGGCAGGGTGTGTGTGTGTGTTTGCTTCATTTGTAAGTACTGGGATTTTTCTTAATCTTTGACTGTAAACCAGGAGGGCCTTTGCTTCTAATTACTGCCTGAGGATGTGACTCAAGTCAATAGTTTTGAAAAGGACTGCTAATTTTGCACATATTGATTTTCAGGCTTTCTGTAAAAGACAAAGGAAGTGATTAAGGGATTGGTTAAAACTTTCATAGAATCACAGAGTCATGGAATGTTTTGGGTTGAAAAAGAGCATTAAAGTTTACCTAGTCCAATCCCCCTGCAGTAAGCAGGGCCATCTTGAACAACATCTGGTGACTCAAAGTCCCATCCACCCTGACCTTGAATGTTTCCAGGGATAGGACATCTACCACCTCTCTGGGAATTTCTGCTTTATATCTAGTCTAAATCTCTGCTCTTTTAATTTAAAACCATTATCTGTTGTCCTGTCACAACAGGCTCTCCTAAAAGACTGTCTCCATCTTTCTTATAATCCTCCTTTAAGTACTGGAAGGCCACACTAAGCTCTCCCTAATTGTTAAGTGTAAACCTTTTCACAAAATGCATAACAATCTTAACTATCTTCTTCTACCTGAGGAGACTTGAGCAGCAGTTGTTTATATCCCCAAAGACTTCCCTAATCTCTGTACTTCAGCCCAGTCTGCCAATGGGGAGAAGGAGAATCCTGTCGGCCACTTTTGCTGAAGATATTTCACTTGGAATAAAATCATGTTAATTAGATGAAGAAGTTTAATACACATCTCTTTATATTCAGACAAGTGCTGAAGCTAAAAGGGAGTTTTATTTTCAGTGTTTACTTCAATTAATATTTAAAAGAGTGCATGTGAAGTAGAGCAGTTTCAGTCAAGAGAGTTGGAACAGATCCTCTGGTGCAAAATGTGCCACATCCAGATATTACTCAATGCTTGCAGCAAGTGTGAGCCCAAGATCTTGGAAGCAGAGGAGTAATGTGAGTTCAAGGGTTTAAAGACCCTTCTTGAGTGAGTGCTCTAATGGGGAAGAGCAAAGACAACAGCAGTACCTCTTCCAGCAGTTTTTCTCTGGTTGACGACTGGTCCAATAGCCATGGACAATTCCCAAATCTTGTGTGGATGTTCAGTTCAGTGGATGTTTAGTTCGTATGGACATGGTTTGGGAGGTGATGCACATGCTGACAAGCAGATGTTTGAGGTCAAATTGGGGCTGATCTTGGCTAATTCTCTTTTTTAGTCAATGAAGGCACTCTCAGAGGGTGATTCATCCCACACCCTCTAGGCTCACACCTTACAGAGATCATGAGAGGGCCTTTGAAGCTTTCTGCTTCTCTTTACAGTAGGAACCTAGACATTCACCTTTGATCATAGTAACTTTTAGGGTAACTGGTAGCAATCCTACTGATAAATATGCAGGAAAACTCTCTTGTAGAAGTGGATACATTAACAAAATTCAGACATCTATACTTTTTAGCAACAGTTTGTGGGGTCCTTGAAAATTAAAAATTTGAATGTCAGCAACAAAAGTAGCAAGCAGATGCTGCAATCTTTTTGTGGTTGTAGCTCTATGTGCCTGTTTGGTATCTTCTCTTCCTAGCTCAGCTCTTTAGGTGCTGATTTAAGACAAATAAATAACTTTCCCTATTTTTCTTCATAAATTAGTTTCACATAAAAATTCAGTGTAACCATAAAATATATTCAAGATAGTGCCTTTTGAACCTTTGATAAAATTCATAAGTATATTCTTTGTCTTGTTTTAATTTCTTTTTCTCCCTTACATCCCAAATATCCAAACCTGTATGCTTTGCCAATTTGATATGAGTGTGCAGATGGATTGGCTGAGAAAAAATAGCATGATTCAACATCTGTAATTCTTTTAATCAATTTTTCTTTTTAAAGTTTAAATGACATAACCAGTAAATCTCTCCATTCTTCATTCTGATTAATTCCCATTCATTCTTAGTTCAGGACTTAATCTGAAAAAGGGAGCACAGAAGGACTTTGTGCTCTCATATATATAGGTGATAGACTACAGCCCTCCCTTATGGCTGATCTGTGGAAAGCATGCTCCTAAGGCTAGATCCAAATACTGTGTTATCAGCACTGTAGTATAAAACCACAGGTTATATATATATGCCAGCACAAGGCAAGGACAGAGATATCCACAGGACAGCAGGCAACTTGAGTAGCAAAGCTGTATCATATCTTAAATCCATCCTGGTCTGTTTCTGATGTTTATGTCTGGAAAAAAAAAAA
Organism: Bucco capensis; assembly: GCA_013396975.1. Classification (NCBI taxonomy): domain Eukaryota; kingdom Metazoa; phylum Chordata; class Aves; order Piciformes; family Bucconidae; genus Bucco; species Bucco capensis. Next base: position 873,791 of record VWZO01017561.1, read on the forward strand.
AAGGAGTTATCTCAGTCTACAGTGAAGTTCTGCAGCCCTGAGTAAAGTGAACCAAGATTTTCCTGCTGCTTGAAGAGTGTTAGCAGAAGGCCATGTAAGGTAAGACAGCTGCTTTAGCTCAATGTACCATCTTTGCCTAGAAAGCCAGAATCCTGGCTTACCATCTGCCTGAAAATACTTTTTATTTCTTGCTGTGTATATAAGTCTTGAATTCAGAAAATGTGTGGATTGTACCTGTGAGTTGTCTGGACTGTGGGACAGTGTGGAGATAGGCAATGATCCAGTCATCAAAGTCACTAACCTAGTTGTCACGGTGGTTCTCACTTCTTGAATAAGGAACACAACAGCTTTTGAAGACCCTCATCATCAGGAGATGTGCTCAATATGGGCTGTACATGGCTGTGCTTATAATCCTTGACCTAAACTGTGAGCTGGGAAAGGGACAGACTCCTTCCAGTCTTGAAGGCCAAAGAAAGAGAGCTGAAACACACATCTCTTTAGATCATAGTGCCAATGGAGTTTGGGAAGTGATGCATTTTTCCTGTAGAAAATCCCAGTTTCTCCTTTCTACATAAAGTGTATTTTTCCCTCCAGAAGTTAATTTATGTTTCATAAGATATTCTTTCTGTCACTAACAGTACAGCCTTCTGCACAATAGCCACATCAGGTGTTTCTTCTTTTTGCAGGCTTTCAAAAACCTGTAGCTTGGCTCAAGCTGTTTAAGAAGACAGAGCACATACTGATTGTTAATTCTTCTTCAAAGGGGCAGTTGTCACATGAGCTTCAAGTGGCTGTTATGTCTTCATTTGCACATTTTCTGCTGCTGCTTGTGACTGGTTTAGCTGCAATCTGCTACACATGAAAGGACTACTGTACCTATACAGAGCCTTGTAGAAGTGTCAGATGCTTCAGGTATCTCTGCATTAACTCATACAACACACCACAAGTCATTGGCTTGAAATGTCTGGGGGCAGAGAGACACAAATCTTTTTCTCTCTGTATCCATAATCTAACTCAGTACCAGCTTTAGAGAGATGCATTAAATTGACACTCTAAAATCTACCTCATAATCAAGAGCCACATTTCAGCTTTATTGCCCTTTCTCTCTGCTATTATTTCAGTGATACATTTGTTTAAAATATACCCAGGATACACCAGTCATAAAATATATATATATATATATTTATTTTAGTTTGCAAGTACCCCAGAAGACTGAACCTGTTCAAAATGCAAACAACTGCAACTCTTGGTCCTCCACACATTCCTGCTGCAGTTTCCCCAGTCTGAGGGACTCTATGCTGAGCATGCTGAAATAACATTGTTAAACTCTTTCCTTAGAAAGAACAGGATGAAACCAACAGTGTCATTCTCTTCCATTTTCTAGACAAGAAGTTCCTGTGATAGCTCACAACTGCTTGTTTCATTTTTTTCTGGATAAGCATCATTTGCAGAAAAAACCCCAAACAAACAGCGAGTACTGTTGCTCTCTGAATTCAGATGAAATCAGGCACTATATGCTATTTGTAGTTCTGGAAAATAAGATCTTTTCTTGCCCTCTACTTGGAGATTACTTTGCATGGTGCTCTTCTTTGTTCCTTTTCCTTTCCTTTTCCTTTGTTTGTTGTTTTTTTTGGTGAGTTTTTGTTTGGTTGATGTGGGGTTCCCCCCTCCCAGGCATATTGGAATGTTGCATTTTTTGTTGCTGTAGTGGTAATTTCCAAGACATATAAGCAGAGTGTTCACTCTTTGTTTTGATGGCTTATCTAGTCACTGCACAGCAAGGGTAGAACTCATTCAGGAATTGCTCTTCATTTTGTATCAGTTACTACTGTGACCACTGGGTGTAAGTTGCTTTGCACTTAGAGCTGCAGAGGCACAATCTCTTAGGGGCATAGATTTTGCCCTCATTGAGCAAATGTTTAAGATCATTACAGACAAGACAGAACATTGGAAGCCATGACAAACAGAACTAAACCTTCTCAGCATAAGATGATTTGACATGTGAGAGATCTGAAGGAGTAGCAGTGATATGGGAAGGTAGCACCAAGACAATAGTTTCCACCCAAGAGTATAGTTCAGACCATGGTATAAGCAGCCACTGTTACACCAACTTGCTTGAAGTTTCATCATGTCATTCTTGTACCTGCAAAACTGCAAGGGTCCACCAGTTAGATCACCTTTATTCTAGCAAAGTCCCATAGAAAAGAATGAGAAAAGGGCTAAAACAATGGGGCAATTACAGGCTATTTTTGAAGTTAAGGACAAAATAAATTTCCTTTTCTTTTACTTCTAATTGAACAAACTGGAATGCATGGTTAAATACTATTTTAAAATGCTCCATCTTGCTATTTAGAAGAAGATTTAAACCCTTACACATATATTTTCATATGTATGGATATATGCCCTTCTAGAAGGAAGAATTTCAGTCACATAGCTGCGCAGTTATCATATTATATAGTTAGCTCTAGGCTGTGAGGGTGATCTTGCCCTTCATTAATCTGAAAGTTAACAACCCAGCCTAAGCTAACCACATGGGCTGGGATTCTTCTTACTCTTGCTTCATTTATTTCTAGAGTCAGACTCAGAATTTGCCTCCATGCATGGCCACTGGTTGTTTCTAGAGGACACTTGACCCCTCCTGACTTAAGTCTGTCTCCAAGGCCAGAAGAATCTCTCAGCAGGTGCACAAAGCTCTGTATAAATTACAGAGGCAAGTACCTGGCTAACATAGACTGGACTAATGTTTCAGATGACCAAAACTAGAGAGATGAATTCTATCCATCCAGGTTTGCTGTCACTACATAGACATTTTGTGTTGCAATGGATGCCAAACCAAACATCACCCTAGTAATATCCCAGAACTGTAAAACACAGCCAGCTGAGATTCTTCTGAAATTTTTTGTCTAAACTGCATGTGAAGTCTAAACACTTGGCTGAAGTTTGAATAATGTTTTCAGCATTGGGAAGGCATTTTCAAGATGTATATACAAGTACATTTTTAAACATATCAAAGGCTCACCTCTTCTACTAAAAGTATTGATTAAATCTTCAGAACCTTCTTGTGAAGCAAAGAAAATGTCAACAAATATTCATCTGAGACTGAAGATAGTGAGACTAGATATAACTATCTTGACTCAGAGTCTAAACTCTTGATTTTAAATTGGTAATCAGGGTTTTTTTTTTTGTCATTGAGAATGTTATACTTCTGAAAAGAAGAAAGCAATAGCATCATTTTCTTTATTTAAAAGTTTCAGTTCCTATTTGATGTGATTTTATTCATGCACGGTCAATAACAAAATTGACACCTGGGCAGAAAAGATTCATTTTGAAAGGCAAATGACATAATAAATACATCATTATTAATCTTATATTGGCTCCACCAGTGTTCCTTGGATATCAGTTTATAAATAAGTTAGGTATGGTCATTCATGTCACATGTTCACATTTCTGGGCATAGCTAAGATATTTAAAAGTTCAGTACTGTCTATTCAGTAATGATAAGACAAGAGGAAATAGTTTAGAATAGATTAGATCTTAGGAAGAATTTCTTCACCAAGAGAGTTCTCAGGCATTGGCACAGGCTGCCCAGGGAGGAGGTGAAGTCACCATCCCTAGAAGCGTTCAAAAAGTGTAGATATGGTGCTTGGGGACATGGATTAGTGATGAGCATGGGAGTGTTGAGTAGATGGTTGGACCTGATGATCTGAGAGGTCTTTTCCAACATAGTGATTCTATGACTCTGTGATTCTATGATGCCAAGGGTTTTTTTTAAATTAAAGACTTCTGTTGATATACAGTTTTACTCCTCCACAAAAGAGAGAGTAGCATATGAAGCTTACACTGATTGACTTTTTGCACATGACTAAAAGAAAAATCTCAGCTTGAAAACTTGGAGAAAAAAATGTGTGGCATTTATGTAAAGTCTGCCTCTAACACAAAACAGTGAAAGTTTCCTGGCTTTTCACCTCCAATCTGGATTAAAGTCAGAGCGGAGACAAGTTTGGGGAGATGGCATCTTTCCTATTTCTTCTTCCCTAGAAGCAGCTGATTAACTCTACCTGGAGTCTTTGGCTATCCTTAGTGACAGCAGCCCTGCTCCAGAGAACATATAGGAGATGATTATGCAGTAAAGCATGAGAGCTTGCACTTAATTCTCAAAAAACAAAGAAACAAACCAGTAACAGAAAGAAAGAAAAGTGCTTTCTTTAAAAATGCCTAGTGCTCATGGAATATGGCCCTGTTCTGTCAAACTGTAGCATTGCTTGCATTGGGGTCCAATTTTCTTAACATACACTGGCATGATATACTTTCCAAAGCATCATTTATTTTAAAGTGGTTACCTCTTTTTCTGTTCTCCTCTGAAACTTATATAATAATTTCTTCTTAAAGATGAAAGTCAATAGAATCTTTATTTTTCCCACATGAATTATTCTTTATTTTTAAGTTACCAGGAAAAAAGTAGATATTTTTTGTCTATGTACATAATTTATAATTGACTATAATGTAATAAATTCAGAAACACCAGGATTCTGAACTTGAATTGAAAACCTCTTTCCCTTTCATAAACTTCTCAATGATTCTTTTTATTGTTACAGTGTCTTCTCCTGGAGTCAGTGGATAAGATGGCAGAATTCCCACTCATTTAAGTATTCTGTGTAAGTATGGTGTAAAATAATCTTGAGGTCCAGAAGGCTTTTTCTCCTGCTGTACTATGCCTATCTGCAAGCAACTCCTCTCTGGTTTCTAATTTTGAGTATTTGTTAGAAAAGCTTTTACATCAGCTGGCAAGGTGACAATAGAACAATCCTATCTACAGTAGAATGAAATGATCTCTTCTAAAGCATTATGCAAAAACAAAAGGGAGATAAGTTGTAAACTAAAGCACTTAAAAATATGCTACAGAGTCCTTGGTGTGTCTTTCCATCACCTGAAGATTATGTGAGATAATTGTTGAAAGAAGTCAAATAATAAATTCCTAGGCAGATCTCTACAATCTCTTGGGACTTGTCTGAGGTGTTTACATATATATCATAATAGTTATTTTGCCTTTTCCTGTCTGGTGTTGTACAAGTTTATCTACACTGCTTTTAGTACTGATACTCAAAATAAATTCCTTGGTTACTCTCATTACACTTCCCTGCCGGAAGTGGTGGGCACCAATACATGATGAACCAAATACTCAGTGACATGCTAGTTCTCTCTTTTGTATCTTGCTTTTTATAAAGAAAATATAGGTGATTTTCATAGACAACATGCTACTACAGTAGAGCTTCACCTCCAGCAATTGCAGTGCAGTTGAATGGAGCAATAGCAGTTATTCTCTGACAGGGACCTCCCTTCTGATAGGGACAGGTAATGCTATGGTTTTCCCAACTCCAGACACTCAAACATGGCTTAATTCCATCCTCAACACATCCAAACAAATAATTAAAAGATTTCAACATTATTACTTCTTTTTATTATCCTTTTTTTCAGACAAGAGAACTTTACTTCAATTTTTAACTGAACCCTGGAATCATGTTTTTCCTTCTCATCTCCAAGAGCTGAGGTTTAAGAAAATGCATTAAAGACAGGAAGGCTCTGGATAAATTGCAGAAAACCATGGAGGTTGTAACATGTATTTCTAAACTATAAAATAAAACTGTGGCACCAAGAATATTACACAGAATTTAAAGAATGAAAGCTGGATATTGCTAGCTGATCTTTAAAGGGAATTGTACAAACATTCCAAGTGCCAGTATTTGATTGTTCAATTTAATAAAAGCAGTAAGAAATATGTTTCTCATTTCACTGCCTCTTGCTATTAATGCAGGCTAATTCTCACTCTGCCAGTAGCTCATTTCTTCAATTACAGGATGTACCTTCATTATTGTTGATGTATTATATCAAATAGTAAGTGGCTTATGTTAATATTCAGAAACTTGCCATTGCCAGGCATCCTCCTAAAAGAAAAAAAACCTTTTAATTAAACAGCTGTCTTCCCTGTGAATAGTTGTCATGAGCTACTGCTGTTACCCAAGGGGTAATGTTTCCAAAGACTATTACAGAATTATTCAATAAGAAATCCCACACCTGTATTTATTGAATATTATATGGAATACATAAAAACAGTCAAATTGCAAAGCAGAGTCACCTCCAAAGGCAGGAATTGCCTAACAATACTGAAGAAACTTTAGGAAGTTTCTACCTTTTCCCATTGTATACTGTGAAGAAACAGGCACAGCCTGAAAATCCCTTGNAGAAATGAGACAACCACTTATATCATTTGTATCATCTTCTCTTGTTACCATAATACTCATCTTTTGTCCTCAGTTTTTCCATGTTGCAGACATTTGACTCATCTCATTAATTAGTGTGTAATAGTTTGATAAGGAAATGATGTTGCTGGAGAAATCCAGGCAGCTTCCAGTGAGCAGGTGGTACCACCTCTTGCTATGCATCCAGAAGCTTGGGTTTGAGCCATGTGTCCTACCAGTGAGGGCTGTCCTCACGTGACCCAGCATGGAAAGGGGATAATCTGGATTAGGTAAATCAGGGAAGATGGGAAGGGGACAGCCCTGCCTCTGCCTTGTGCATCACTGACTACCCAACAGATGCTGGCTCACCTAAAGCACGCCTGCTTACTTGCAAGGTCCTGAGTGGATAGATGTCAGTGTTAGGAATCAGGTCTTGATCAGTGCCTTTAGGCTGTTTCTTAAAATTCTGAAATACAAAACTTGACTGTGTACTTTGCAATGTGTAGAAATTTTCCCTCTGTGATTGACTAAAACAGACAGCTCATCAAAAATAGATCCAGCCTTACATCTTCAGGTCTGGGAAAACGCTAGGAAGGTATTTCATTGTGGTTTCCTCTCTCTTTCCTAGCTTTTCTTTGGTTAATGTATTAATATGCTATGAAATAGTGATCTAGAAGAAATATTGTATTTTGAAAAACAAACAATAAAACAAACAAAGAAAGAATGTTTTTTAGCAATGGGATTCATTATTTAATCAAATCAAAATTAATGTGATTGTGTCTCAAAAGTTGATTCAGTTCATCCCTAGATCATGTCTCTGTAGCTGGAAATAAACATAACAAATGATCAAAATTATACCTTTTTCAAGTTTTTCTGCATTTTCTCTTCCTTTTAGGATTGATTAAAAACTAGTATTGTTTCCCACATTAGCCCAGGAATCTGTTGTAATATTTAGCCAGGTAAAGTAAAAAAGAAAGTTTAAAAATGTTCATCCTTGGCACTTAATTTCATTAAGTTTTTAGAAGACATCAGAAAATGTGTCCAATCTAACCTCAAAATGTATTCTTTTGAAATGTTTTCCTACACAGAATATGACATATCACCACAAACTTCTCCTAGTAATAAACCTTCCTCAGAATCACATCTACTTTTCATTATGATTAGGGTTATAAGAATGTTTTGGGACTACAGCAACATGAAGGATAATTATTTGATACTGATCAGGAAAACTTACTGATTCATGAATTGTTAATCAAAATAGAACATTACCCTGGAATTTTAATAAATTAATAAATGTCCCTTGTTATCTTTAAAATCTGTGTTTCTTTAAGAAGATTTTCATATTTGTTCTGTCTCATTTTAATAGGTTTGTCTGCCACATCTGTGCTTGAACCTCTAACAGCTTCTGAACCTGTTAACTGATTTCAGACTAATTTGACACAGGGGTGGAAATTTCATAAAGAAATTCTTAAGTAGCTGGGTAGAGTCATCTGTGTCCTAATGAAGGGAAAATTATCATGTGAACCTACACCTGATTAGGTACCAAAAAATTAAACTAAGAACAAGTCCTTAGAATTGCCCTAGTGCAAGGAAGGATTCAGTCAAGTTTGGCCCCTTCTTGATATCAGGTTTGATTAATGATGATAATGATAAGCTCTGAGAAAAGAAACACTCCTTCAGCCCCTGTGCTTATGGAACAATGTGGACCTGTATGGGCTCTGCCTTTCAACTGTCACTGACTTCATATCATTTCAGATCCAAACACCTCTCTTGATCAAAGTCAGTTCTTTTAATGAATTCTTCTTGCTTGAAGAAGGTTTTCCTTTTTTCTTAACCTAGGTTGTGTTAGAAACGCTGAAATTAAATTAGATGAGCTTTGAAGGCTCCTAAACCTTCATGAGATTCCACTGTATTCTACATCCCCCCCTCCCCAAATGTAACAGCCCAAGAGAGGCAGCAAGTCTGACTGGATTATTTAGAGATCCCTGCATTGCTTTAAGCTTTACAAAATTAAGAGGTAAATGTGCCCTTGACTTTGTCTTGCAAGTCATTAGTGCAGAACACAGAGAAGAACTCCATTCTTTTCTGGTCATAGAAGACTACAGATGACACATACTCCTAGTTCCCTAACTCTTTCTCTGCTAAGCAAAGACCATCTATCCCCCTGGTTGTGAGCAAATACAGGGAGATAACTTGAATGACCTTAGCACCTATGATGTGAGCCATCTAGCACTTGTGTGCATTGGCACTGGAGAGTCATGCCTGCTTCATGTACACAAAAGAAAAGAAGGACATTCTAGTTGAAGTACCAGGGGCTAAAATCCCCCAAATTGCAGCTAGAATGTATCATTCTTTATTAGTGCAACAGGCAAAATCTTAAATTAATTAAGCCTCAATGTTCACAGCCATTTATATGTTAAGATGTGCCAGCTCCAACTTTGGATTCATGTTTGCCTCTTGATCCATCCCTATGCCAACTAATAAGGAAAATATAAAAATATTTTTGAAGTATCAGAACATTTTGCCTGATTTTACCTACTATAGTGAAAAGCTGACAAAAGTTGTAATAGAAATCTGAGACCATTTGCCATACATTTTGGAAGACTTACCTTTCCTGTGAGTGAAAATTAAAATGGGTCAGATGTGTACATCTGAGCTGAGAACAAGAAGAAAATGGATGAGAGTGTGCTTTGTTTTCTTTGATTAGCTGACCACACATACCTTTATTTCATGGATTTTGCTTATTAGTATTTTAAAAAATCAAGGTTTGTGAGCATATACACATTTACTTTTACACATAGTAAGTTTTTATCTTTAAAACATTCATATATGGTTTTAATTATATACATTATTAAAGTGTTTTTATATATACTTAGTATTACAAGATTATTTAATTTAATAAAAATGTATATTTTATAACTATCATACATACATCCCTCAAGCACTTTTGGCAGTCCTTAACTTTAGCACAGATCATAAAATACCTTACTATTTATTCCTTGATTTTATGATGCACTTAGTTGGAGTTGTCTGATTCCTTCTCAGACTACACCACTTCTGCAGAGGAAACAATATTGCTTATCTCATAATAATATTTGGTGGAGCCAAGCATGTACAGCAAACTCCAAAGGATCACCTTGGGTAAGTGGAGACAGTTTGCAGCAGTTTGTAAGAAACTTGTAGAAAAAAAAGCTTGGATGAAGTACTTGGAGGAAACCTCAATCTTTTTGCTCAGAGCTCCACTAGTACTAGTTAGAACATCCTTGTATATAAAGAGGAAAGAGTCTAGGTTTTCACAAGCACATGTCCCTTTCATGTCACTGCCCAACATGAATGAAAGATGGTGGCAAGAAGGAAAGCAAATGAGAACAATAACAAAACAACTGAGTATGGTTAGCAGGAAAGCAGAATTTCATATGGCAATGTGAACAGAGTCTAAGGGAGTGAGTCATATGGTAGAAAATGAGATAAATAACTAAGTAAAGACCCAAAATGAGGACAGTGGAAAAACTGTCTGAATTCAGTCACCTCGAAACTGAAGAAGTGTCTGATGTGATTGTTTATCAGCAAGCAAAGAGCAATACAACAGTAATGTTCAGAAATTTATTAAATGCAACTTTACAAGCATTAAAAATTTCCTAATTTTTGGCAGGGTTATATCACAGAAATTGTGCTTCCATGTTTTGGGGGAGGTTGGTCATAGAAACAAATTTAAATCTCAAGACTAATCTACATATAACTACTGTAAGTGAAACATCCAGAGAAAAGGGGCAGTATAAATGTGGATATTCAAAATGAAGGAGTTCCCAGGGCAGGATAGAGGCTGAAAGCTGAGGAAAGCAGGCAATATAGAGCAACATATATTCTGCTAAAGTAATATGGAAGTTTGCAGGAAGAAAAATCAACTTCTAGACAAAAATACAAGAGATCAAAATTCTCCACCCTCTTTCTACCCAATTAATTGCACAGCTGCTTCAGGAGAAAGAAAGTAACTGTGGAGGTCAAAACTGCATCTGCAGAGAAGAAGCATTGTGATGTGGTTTGAACAACCAGTGCCAGACAGCTGCTGTGCTCACTGTGGTGCAAAAGAAATGTCTTAGGTGTTACCTGACAACAACTTTATGGTAATTTTTTTCCATTGAGGAAAAAGATGTAAAGAATTAAAAAGTTTGAAATGTTTTTTATGTATTTCTGCTTAATGCAATGAAAGAAAGGAGGGAAAAAAGTGAAAAAGTGGCTTTGAAGAAACAGCAGTTTTGAAAGAAGAATGAGTAGTAAGCATGAAAAGATACCAAGAAGCACAGATATAAGTGAAGTTTTGGACAATAAGTTCAGGAACTACTGACCTGAAAAGTAACTTAAGCTAACTGTTGCTAGCATGGTGAAATTTGAGTAGATACAAACAGAATTATAAAGGGGACAAAAATTAGGTTAAGATCCCACATATTTCATAGAAATACAGAATCACAGAATCACAGAACAGATACAGCTGGAAGAGACCTTGAAGATCATTGAGTCCAGCCTTTTTCCTAGCCCTATCACCCCACTAAATGATGCTCCCCAACACAACACAATATTATGATTAGTCTGCAAATGTATGAGCAGTAGTGCTTATGTCTCCCTAGTCTCTACTCAGAGCCAAGCACTTTGTGTTTAATATACACTTTGCAACAACAGTAATATGGGAGATTCTGAAAAGATTTTTGCTTTCCATGATTTTTTTTTTTTTTTTACAAAACACAAAAAAGCAAAGTGATAGTTGAATCTTTGAAAGTGTTTCATTTTGTTTCTCTAGACAGAGAGAAATGCCAATTCCCAAGTATCAGAACTGAAACTTCAACTCGAAAGCAATCAGGGAAATCAGCAAAAGAGATGAAAACAAGCTCCTGTTTTGGACTCACACCTCTAGCTAAGCACAGGATTTGGTATATCTCATGCACACACAAACACACCTTTGAAGAGTTCAACAATCTTTCTGTTTCAAGCACCAATTGAAAGAGTTTTTAACATCCTTACTTTTGAAGCATGAGGCTGTGAGGCTGCCCTTGAGTTTGACTTTTGTTGTAGATTAGAAGGATGATCCTGCAAATACCACAGCTTTGTAGGTCTGTTTTAAAATGGTAATTGTGAGCAGCCTTGTTCATTCCACAATGTGTTTTTTTTTTGTTTCTCCATAAATTAAATTATAAGCCATAGTTCTATCTCTAAATTAGCTTTCCATAGAGATCCTCGCTGTAATAAATGCAATTGTTACAACACATTTGAACAATTTCATTTATAAATTGGTAGAAAGTACTTTAGGTTTTTCCTGTTAGTGAACAGAACTTATTTTTAAAGGGAATTTAAATGTATTAAATGTACTGCATGCTGACTGGCTGATAAATTTTTGCATATCTGCCATTACAGTACATTAAGCATGCAATAATGCAGCAAAGAGAAATGTTAGCAACAGACCTGAATGTGAATTTAAAATAACTAAGGCCAAAGAGAAAGAAATAATAGTTTTGTGCAAAAACTACATGATATGTTAGTGTACATGGAAATGTATTCTAGTAAGTATTGGGATTTCCAAAAACCTACTGCAAACTGTTTTGCTGTGGCATACAGTGCTTACCCTGGAGGCAATTCTGAGTGATACGACAGATACTAGACTTTATTTATAGATAGATAGATATCTGCATTTTCAGCTATTCTTTAAGACTGGAAATTATTAAAAAGGATATTGTTTGCTTTCTCTCTCTTAGCATATCCCTAAGCTGTCAGGGATCAGCTAGAGAGACTGCAGAGCCCATTGGGGAGTCCTAAAACAGGCAATCTCTTTGATTTGTCTTTCTCCACTCTATTCTAGTTTTCATAATGCAATGTTTTCTTCGTCTTATATACTTTTTTCTTGCTCAGTCTCTGTTTTGGCTTAAAGAAAATTAGGTATAGTATGCCTGGTTTTTTACTTGTCTATAATACATTTCTCAGCAATTTCCATTGTCTATACTGGCATCCTTGGATTAAAAACAATGCTGTGGAATGTTCTTTTGTAGGAGGTGAAATGCCTTGTAAAGATGGGCATCAGGCAGTTATATGCCAATATTCTTTTGTGAAGAAACAAAACAGTGCATGACTGGGCCTGGGATCTGTGCTCTCCAAAACCAGAAGAATTTTCAGTCCTAACAAGCCCTGTTTTCCATTCCTTAATTCTTTGTTCAGGTAATTAGTTGAAATAAGGATGAAGAAAATTCATGGCTATTAGATCCTCAAACATCTCTATTTCTCTCTTAAGAACAGAACCCTTGATATTACTTATTTCACAAGTCTGTCAACGTTGAGAGATTATTTTTAGAGGAGCACCTTGATCATAACAACTTTCTGGTTTTCTGACCAAAGGAATTGGCAATCTTCATCAGGAGAAAGCCTAGGTGTCTTTACCCAAAATTCTTCATGCCATTTGCATTAATATACCAAACAGCTAAAAAAAAATAAAAATCACTGAGTGATATTTTTTTGCACTTTTGTGAAAAGTACATTTTCATGAGCTCAGTTAATTTTTGCTCTGATACCATCACACAAGATCACTTGAAGGAAAAGTTACTAATATCTGAGTGATTTTGTCGAGGGTTTATTTAACACAACACAAGCACTCTCCATCAATTTCTTTGGCCTATGATGGAAAAAATTCTCAAGGTTTTCTGGAACACAATGTGTAACAGAGTCCAAAGAGAGCATCTGTCAGCCAAATAACATATAAATGCCATAGATATATATCATTGTTTTAGTGCAAATAACTCTCTGAGTTCACCCACTTTGAATCTGTTCTTTACATAAAAGTAATGGCAATAAAATCTAGGAAATAACTAGTTTTTTAGGACCTTGAAGACATAATTTATCTGTAAGTCTAACAGTCCATGGGAGGCAATGTTGGGTGTGGAACATCTAATTCTGACTATATCACTGCTCAGGACATTAAAACTCCTTTTGAAGTCATTAATATCACTGCCTCATGGCAGTCTAGTGTGCTCCCTCTCTGCTCTCTAGGAATAGTTGGGTTCACTTTAGCTTATTTTGTTCAATTAGGCTGTGTAAAAAGTAGGACAGCAGATAATAGAAACAGTTTTCCTTTCAGGAATGAGCTCACAGTACATTTTGAAGAGATCAATGGCCAAAGGACCTAAGGTTACTTCTGTTACACAATCTGAACCTCTGCTTCCCAATTCCAGCATCCAGTGCTTTTCATTTGCTCTTTATGCAATATTCAGAATGAGACTGACTATCAGGTGTTCATGGAAAAGGTTCATTCTGTTATTTAAATGGATTGATTCTTAAAATGCACTAGTTGTGAAATCACATCTCTGTGTCTCCAAAGAGCTAAAAAAGAAGCCACAAACTGGGCAGAAAAAGAGATGCTATCTTAGATAAGACATGCTGAAGCTGAAAGGAAATATCCTCATGCCTTATCCCCCTCAACAGGAGCACTTGCCCTGAGAGATTTTGAAAACTTTACCCAGAAACAGCATTGTATTAACTGAAGAAGGTTTAATAACTCTCTCCTTTTCCTTTTCAGGCATTAAGGGTTATTATATAGAGAATTAAATGGCATATTGCCTAGAAGTACTGAAAATCCAATCTCAATATAAACAAAATTACCAAAACAATGCATGCCAAAGATGTTATTCAAGTAGTTGTCTGGCTGAATTTCTCATAACCTGAACTAATTCTGTCCCAAGTTGCTTTCCAAATGGATATGATCTGGGAAGCAAAGTAGATCTTCTGCTCATGATAGATGACAGTAATTTACCTATTGCTTTTATTATTAATTAAACATTTTGAAGTTTATGGCTCAAAATGTCCTTGTTCTTGCTTTTAGATCCATATTATTTCCTCTCAAGGTCAAAAGGAAAATGTGATGGTTCTATTCCAAATCAATTATACCAACAATTCTCCTGATTGACTGAGATATTGATTTTCCCACAGCTCTTTGAAGGCAGCACATTTATATACATATACACACATGTATATATTTATTTGTATATACACATACACACACACAAATGCAGAAACTGGAAGGATTTTTAGAATAAAAAAGACCGGTTTTGTTCTCAGCTTCTAAAAAGGATCAATAAAACTCGGGCACCTGAAATCTAATTTGTACCTTTGAAAAATCTTTTCCATAAAGATCATCTTCAGAGTTAATATTCAATAGAATAATCCTGTAGCCTCATTGATAGAAAGAAAAATGGCTTAGATTCTGCTTCAGCATTTATGCTGCAAAACTCCTAGCCCTTATTTGACAAGAGAAATGGAACAAATTGTGTTCCATTTCCTGAATTTTCTACTTTCTACATAAAACAATATCTTTATCACTGATGTTCATGTCTTTTAACTTCCTGTAATTTTATCCTAATTGCAGTAGCACATCTTAAAACGTTTAAAACAAGAGAACTCAGGGCACAAACATAACAGTTATGTCATAGTTCCTTTACCTTTCTTTTTAGAAGAGGAGGCGTGGGATTTAGTGTTAAGTTAATTAACTAATATTGTACTCAGAGAAGAACAAAATTAAAACAGAGGAATAGATAACAAGTCAATTTTTGTGGTTTTTTTTTTTCAATAATAAATCACTGTGCTTTGCATTTTTTACTGAGAATATAATACAATATGTAGTAATTTTCTGAGAAGGTACTTAAAATATCTTTGCTAAAATGCCTTGGGTATCAGCTGAAAAATAAACAAACTGTGTCTTTCTGAAAGACAGCTCTTATCTAATGGCTTCAGCTACTAATCTCCTCTTGATACTGAAATGTGGAAATCTTTTCTCCCCTAAGACAAAGTTCCTCAGTTGTCCAAGGTCAAAATACCTCCTGTCTGTGCCACAGACTGTTGTCACAGTATTTTTCAGTCCTTTGGTATGCACATGACATTTCCTATCTGTCCAAATCCTGTTACTACTTCATGTCACCTCCTCTCTTTCAACTTGATCTTTTCTGCTTTTGGTCCTCCTTTAGATTTCATTTTTTTCAAGCTTTTAAAATTCCTCTTTCTCTAGTTCCTTGCTACTGTTTTCCCATCAGTCCTCCCTACTTCTTCCCCAATCTTTTCTATGCCTTTTCTAAAACCAAACCATGTCCTTGTCCCCTCATAGCCAGACTCCTGTCCCCATCCACACAATCTTCCTGTCCCTGCTTCCCACTTTTGCACAGAAAAATCTATTTTCTCCAAACTGCTACTGCTAAGGTTCAACTTGTGTTGATGACTCAATCCTTCTTGCTCTGTCCTTACTTCATTTGAAGCAAACTCTCTTGGTCTCTCCATATCCTAGCTCTTGAATTTCCACTTGAATTTCCTCATCTGACACTGAATCTGCCCTTGCTTTCCCTTGTGGAATGTAGTATTTTTATCACACTGCTTTGCTTACCACACTTTATTCCAATAGCTTTCAATTTCTTTCCCTACTTATCATTTCTCTTATTGCAGAACCTCTGAGTCTTCTCTTCTGTATTCCTTTGCTCCAAGGTGCTAGGCCAGATTAATCCCACCTAATTTTAGCTGTCTAAAAGCTAGCATGCAGCCTGAGCTGTTCATCCTCCTTTTTAATTCTGAAATTAAGACAGAAACATAGGCAGTTTCAGAGATTGAATTGTGATGCTTACATTGTCTCAGGATGAGAGGACATCATCTGGAGAGCAGATAACTTCTCTACATTAACTATCAGAGGAGTTTACACAGCTAGGTTAGATTATACAATTGTTTTTAAAAGGTTAAAATTCATCTTACTAATATACATTCCATTGTCATTTCATCCTCTGACTTTTCCCCTTATTATCTCCCACACTTATGCCACTGTTCTGTATAAAATATTTTCAATTTCTAAATCAAGAATTTAAAAAAAAATTAATGACTAACTTCTCACAAGTAAAATTCTCTCATAATGTAATCCATTTACTTTTTTATTTTAGCATTATTGAAAACACCTTTTTGTTGCATTACCTTTGGCTTCTCACTGGTGTTACTGGGCTGATGATCGAAAGATTTGGAAAATACAGTTGTCTCATCCTGAGAATGGTTTTAGTTCAGCTGTGAATATACAGTTGCTAACCAGGAATGAAAAACATCCACTGTTAATAAAAGAGGTTGGACGAATTAGACTAGTAGTTGGTATAAATTTACAGTGGTTCAGATGAGCAGAAGAAAGTAAATAATGAAGTGTATCTAGCTATTCTAGACACGACAAAAAAACCCCCTAAAAAATAGAAAAATCAGTTTGCTGATTATATTAGATGTCTATAGAACAGAAATATGAGTTATAAATATTTAGATCTGAAAAACTTACTATTTAATCAACAGCATGACTGGCATAATACACAGTTCATGATATAACAAAACACATAGTTCATATTACACAATTTGTATGATATTAATGTCAACAAACTTAATAAAATACAATAAATATAGAGTACACTAAGTGATATTCTATATTAATTAATTAAAAGAAATATAAAATATCAAGCCACACAAAATTTTAGAACAATACAATCAATATTTATATGAATATAAAAGATTAGAAACCAAAAATGAGAGAAGGGTTGCCATTTATCTCAAGGATACATCTTTGCTCTAAAGTTCAGGACATTGTTGGATCTAAAGATATCTGGTGCATGGCAGCAAAGGACACAAAGTACATCTCACTAAGGATGATGGTGAACCACTCAGCCAAGTGAGGCAAGATGCTATACAGTTTGTAGAGTAGGAACAGAATTCTCTAAATCTGGGGACTGCCTGGATTTAGAGAGATAGGAAAGGGGCATATGTTGGCAGAGGAATTTTTAAACTGCTCAGTAGATTTATGAATTGAGCTGAGGATTTGAGAGAGAAAGCAAAGGATGCAACAGAAGACTGTTTTCTTCTTCTCACTACAGGCACAGTCTGAAAATCCCTTGGGGTNACAGAGTAACTGACAAAGGTTGAATGAAACCTGAGTAATGGTGATCCAGAATCGCTGAGGTAGGAAGAAAAAGAAGGAAGAAGTGTAATAAACAAAGAAGACTTAAGATAGGTTTCAATAAACCCTGGGGAACTGGAAACTAAAATGCCCCTCAGAAAACATCCAAGGCAAAATCAAGTTGACAGTTTCTTCAAGAAATAAAATTAAGTCTAATTCCCAGCTGTATTTTAGGAACTGGGTTGAACAGTCCCAGGATTGAAGGTGAGTATTTTTTAGGTCTTGTGGAACATGACTGATGGTCTAGAAATAGGGAAAGGGCAGTTTCATCTTTTTCCTTTTAAGGGGGAGCTGGGAAAATTATACACTCAGTAAAACTGTAATTGATGGAAAATACTGCAGCATATGATTAACCAAGCTATATATAAACTAATAGAAAGTATAAGCAGATAGGATTGAACAGAAAGATGAGTAACTCCCAATATGCATTTGTTAAAAAAATGTTACCCTCACTGTTTTAATTAGAAGCAAAACTAGTTCTGAATTTCTGCAATCTGTTACTGCCTAGATATAATACATGGTGTCCAGAAAAACAGCTACAGCTGCCATTGGAAAATATGGTATAGTAATATGGAACATATTAAAAGTGACAATGTATTTATGGATGTGAATTAATGGTTTTATTCATTTCCTAATATTTACTGATCTACTTCCTAATACTATCAGCAGAACTGACACTGTATAACATCTTTCTGGTTATCTAAATAAATTGCCCATCAATAGATGAGAGGAAATCAGACCTTTATTATTTTTTGTTTTGCACTAATAATATACACTCCCAGAAAATGATGGAGTATGTTGGCAAAAGCAGAGAAAATAAGTTTACTGGACTAATTTAGTTGAGAAAGCAAGACTGTTCTCAGGGTTGTCTTAGGATTTATGAGCAAAAGCACTTGGAGTAGATAAATGTGTAGATCTCTGAATGCAAGAAAAGCATGTGCATGGAAATTCCTTAGTTTACATTAATGCATTTTGACTATAATCCACTGAAAGACAACTGGGAGGGACACACACACATTTATATAGTAAACCAGAACAATTGAAAAGAAATATTAAATATATAGTCTAATAAGAGTTTGTATTGCTGCCAAAAAGTAAGAGTTCAAGCCAAAAACATTGTGGAGCACAGCTGCCAAAAAAAAAGCTGAGAGCATTATGAAACACACTATATCTATACATAGAGAGTGCTTAGAGAAGAAGAAAAAAAAAGTATATTTATTCTTAGAATTCAAGTATATCAAATCATTATGGTTATTTTATGCACAATAAGCAAGGCTCTGAGCATGCTGGCAAGCATTCATGTTGCTTAAGGAGCATGTTGGCCCTTAAATTCAGGAGAAAAGCTCAAAAAACTCATATTTAAGTATCTGAGACAAGCTCAACATCCAAAGTGACACAAAAAACTTCCATGTGTTGTTGGACATGGCTTAATAACACTCCTGTCACTGCCAAGCCAACTCAATCAGCTCCTGGTGAAGGTGATTTGAGATGCACAGAGTAGGCATCCTGGGATCTGTCTCAAAAAAGATAAAAAGTGAGTTGCTGCTGCTGCCGTGTAGCTTACAAATGAGAACGTCCATGAGGCCTTTAGTAAGCCTTCCTAGACTGCAAGTTCCAGAACAGTATTCTAACCACCAGGTTCTGGGGGCTGGACTGTGAATTTTTAGTTTTCATCTTGAAGTGAGTCCATTGAGGGGTCAAAAAATCAGGACTTAGGGATCCAGGAGTGGAACTGGAAACCAAAGAGCAGTGAGAAGGCATGGTGACTGGGAGATGGAGCTGCTTCTCAGAGGAGACTAAATGGCTGGGGCTCTGCTTCAGAGCAGAGAAAGCTGAGGGATGACAGGCTGAGGTTTAAAATTAATGGGACAGAGGATAAGGTGAATGCAGAACTGTTGTTTCCCAAATTCCACAATACTGGAACCAGAGGACACTCAATTACACTAGTAGGAAGGAAGGTCAAAACAGTTAGAAGAAAGTACTTCTTTACACAGCTGGTATCAAACTTTTGGAACTTGCTGCCACAGGAGGATTTTCATGTTCATCTAGGGCAAAGTCTTTCAGATACATTCTCCTTGTTCCTTCTTGTGGGCTGGTTGAAGCTTTTCAGTGCTCAGACTGCTTGTGACACCTGATGAAGGAGCCTAACCTTCCTCTGTCTGGTTGCTGCACAGCATCCTCAGCTCTTACATTGACATTAGAAATTCATCAGCTAGGAGTGTGCTCTTAACTTTGAAACATTCCAGCACTATCTGCCAGTTTCTGCTATTTTTTGATTAGTATCTACATTTTTGCCTATGAAGATTCACAAGAAGGTACATCAATTTCTTTCCCAGGAAAGCAGTTTAGTTTAGGCAGCATTCTCAAGCTTCCCTGTGAAATAGGATGCAGCAAATATGCTCACAACACTTGGGGAAGAGAGGCAAATAACAAATATGTGTGACAGGTGGCTTAATACAGTTGGCAGGAGAGATAAATAAATTGTGATTTGCAAGCTGGTCATTTTAGTAATGGTACCCCCTCAGATTACAGTGAGACTAAATGGGAATTCCTCTTCTGCCATTAATAAAGCATGAACTTATGTGTTTAGCACCTTCTGCTTGCAATGGGTTACAAATTTATGGTTAACTTTCTTCATTATTTCTCCCTTTATCACAATATACATTGAAGAGAGAATATAGCTTCACAATTTTTGCCCCTCAAGCAGAAGAGGGAAAGTGACTTCTGAACTGATTTTGTTTCTTCATTATTGCTGATCCTGAACATACTGAGTCTGTGAGACAGACTCAAGCTAATATTCATTTTCACAAGACAAGCAATTCTCCTTGTTCTTATGTAT
Organism: Bucco capensis; assembly: GCA_013396975.1. Classification (NCBI taxonomy): domain Eukaryota; kingdom Metazoa; phylum Chordata; class Aves; order Piciformes; family Bucconidae; genus Bucco; species Bucco capensis. Next base: position 893,853 of record VWZO01017561.1, read on the forward strand.
TTTTCACAATTAATCGGAGTTATCACAATTTCAATTATGATTTCTATTTTTGTTATGATCAAGCACCTTGGAATTAAAGTCAATAATAAACAGTAGAATAAAAGTAATTATGGTGGAGGTGTCACGAGACTTTAACTTCCAATTTCAATTTTAATCAGCCCTTTGATGAAATCTATATTGATTTTAACGACTGAAGAAGGGCAGAGAGAGAACTCAAGTATTCTGCACATTGAAGAAATAATTAAGTAATAATGAAAATAATATGATAGAACCCAGTAGTTCTCTCTTCTGCAAAGCCCTGGCTAGTAACATGGTGCTGGCTCACTTCATTTCCAGCTGCTAGATTTCACTGAAAGAAGCTAAAAATAAATTCAATACTTTCCTAAAATGACTTTCCCATGTAAGCAAGTGCTGCAGTTGCCATAGGGATGTTATAACATCACAAATGGGAAGCAGTTCACATAGTGGTAAATAAGCACACTGGTGGGTAAGTTGTCCATTGGAGCACATCTCGAAGAAGAAACCTCTCAGACTATATTTTTTTGCAAGAGAAGGCTAAGAAGAAAAGAACCATTGATTTGGTCTGCAATAATGCATATCACTGAATGTAGGTTTTCACAGGTGTGGGCATCTGTGCAGATGCAAGACACATACTGCCTGTGCTGAGTCCTTTAGCATCGAATCTGTAGGGCCTACAACTTCTATTGAAAGGGGATAAAAAAATGGTTGAAAATATCTGTAAACTCAGTGAAAACAAAAGCAGGATCCTATTCTTGCATTTCTCATTGTTCAGTGAGCCTGGAGCTATCCAGGCTGGCCTTATTTTCCCTTCTCCTTTGTAATACATGAAATGACTGAATTCTGGCAGTACACTTTTTTTGCCCTATACTACTCCCATATTTTGAAAATCAACCCAAATAAGCAGAAAGATATCTAACAAACCAGTGGACTTCCTTTCCAAGGTTTCTTCATAATGTTCTACATCAAAAAATTTCAAAGGTCAGATGATATAAATAAACAGTGACTTCACTGAAGTTGGTACTACTGTCCTGATTTACAGCAAGGAGCACTCTAGCCCCAGCACTCAAGCTTTTCATTCTGTGCTGAACCCAGAATAGAAAGAAAATGGCTAGATAATAAATACCATGGAAACAAAATCAAACCCAAATCCTATAGAGAATCAATTTGAGAAAAAAATAAGAAAAGCCAGATCATCTGTAGTTAAAATAGAATTCACTGGGACTCTGCAACAAGATCATTTAAATACAAAACATTATAAGAGTTTGTGCATTTCTTTTGTACTTGCCTTTGGTACATGTCTGAGGGCTTTTTCTTTTAAGGCTGACAGTTTTACCAAGTCATTACCAGCTTGTTGTTCTGAAACCAGTTTCAAAGTGGTCTCTTTCCCAGTCAGCTCTTTCCCATTTGCTGGATCAAGCCCTGTGAGTCAGGCTCTCACAACACTGCCTATACACACTTGTTTCCTCAGATAAAGAGTTAAAGTTCTCCCCCTTGAAGTGTGTCCTACCCACTCTGTAGCATACAGAGCAAGTAGTAGAGCTCAGGCTGGTCAAGGATGTTGGCAGGTAAACTTTCCTTCTGTTTACTCCTTCCTGTCTGGGATTTAACCTACACACCATTTACGGCTCTATTTTACAATATTAGGCTTATAGCAGAGGATGAGCACTCTCCACATCCCAAAGTAGTGCTCTATGAGCACAGCATATCAGGTTTCATGTTAACCTTAGTGTCAGGACAGTATTAAGTTAGAATAATCATCCACCATCTTCCCTGATCTATCTCAATTAAACTAATATTATTTGGGACTATGTAGCTGGCCAAGTGCAGTAGATGTAACCAAGCCCTCAAAAGTTTGAATTGCAGTGCAAAAAGTAACCATACTAGCTTGAAAATGTGAGATTCCCCCCCCATCTTTTCTGTGTCCACTATGCAGACCCTGTTGATTAGAAGAGAGTGAGTCTTAATAAGTGGATATCTAAATGGTACTTGGTCAGGTTATTACCAGGGATGCTAGAACCCCACAGATCAGTCCAGATTTGCAGTGAGATATGAGTCATCTCTCTAGCTTTTAACAAAAAAGATTTGTGCATTGCACTAGTCACCTAGCTTCCCTTTATAGTCATCAGGGAGAAATTACATTAGATAGGCTGAATGAATCTGATTATTTTAGACATGCACTCAAGCATGTGATACGTAAGGTGAACTGTGCTGTGGATATGCCTATTTATCTCCTTTGGTTATAATGGAAGCCTAGAATGAACAACTCAGATATGTACATTTGCATGACAGATGTCTACTCTTGGGCAGACAGAAATCACCTTGGCTCCTCATACTGTCCTTGCAAGCACTCAACATTCACTCTGAGCTTTGCTTGCCTGCATATACCATGCTCCTTTTTAGAAGACAATGCCAGAAACTGACCTCAGAAGCCTTTCAGGCAACTGCTAGTCGCAAGGGCACATGCAGCAGCTGGGAACTACAAAGTACAGTAGCATCAACTCACAGAATATAAGTGCTGGATGCACACAAAATGTTGCTGGTCAGCTCTGGGAATACCATCAGGGTTGCTTCTTGTCCTGCTCCAAGTTCCTCTGGTGGGCAGACAGCATTAATGGACAGTCATTGCAGTGAAAAGTGGCAGGAGAGAAATAGTCCTAGAGGTCTGTACAGGCATCCTTTTGGTCAGGGTCTAGTGCCCTGTGTGTTGCCTCTTGCTCTCCTCATTCTCTTATTCACATCCTTCTGTTTAAATAGACAGTCACTCAGCAAGAGACTTCATGCCTGTGAGAGGCCAGTATCTTTCTCCATGAATACTTCAGCATCTTATACATACTGGAATAGCATCAAGAGAAGAGAAAACTTTCCTCTGGATCAATCCATGACATACTCTTACAAGGCACTGAAAGGAGAGATTTCAAGCAAAAAAAATGAACTGAATACTTGTCTCCCAACCCCTCTATTCTAAGCAGTGAGCTATTGCTCAAAAGCAGTAGTCCTCCTTTCTGCTCATACTTTGTGCTTTATGTCTTTCATTTTGTCACATGTGGCTGGAAACAAAATACTCTGGAAATGGCAGGAAGAGTTGTTTTCAATCTCTCTGAGCTATTTCTTCCAATCTAGCATGAACTCTATTAAAAATGACTTTGTTAATTTTGCTTTTGGCTAAAATTATAAGAAGAAACTGACCTAAATGTACAGTGATTATGGGTTGTCCCAGAAAAAGGTACTTCAAATATGATCCAGCTTACCCTGTCCCTCTAACTGGCTAAATGACCAATGATGGTCATAAATGATGGCCAAATGACAAATATGATACAATATTTAGATTGAAGGTAGAGCTGGGTTTTATAGCAGTGAAGAAGACCCCAGAGTGGACAGAAAAGCAGAACAGATCATTGTATAGATGTTAGTGTTTGGAAATACCAGGAAGCATACTGCAGGGACTGGTCCAAAAAGTCTCATGAAATTATGTGAGGCTCTTTCTAAAGCTGGCTCCATTGAACAATTTTTGGAAGTAATACTAATCTGGAAGAAAAAAAGTATTCAACTTCCTTTTTTTTTTGTTTTTACATTTTTTTGTGTGTAGATATATATATATAATATATATTGTATATATAAACACATATACAATATACAATACATATAAACACATATACAATATATGCATAACTATATGTAATTATATCAACAGGTTTATATTAACATGAGTAGAAAATTTTGCCTTGTGTTGTGCGTGCTCTCTTTCTGTTTATTTGTGTACATATGTGCATATATAAAAATGCACACACATATATAAATATATATATGTAGCATAAGAAAGCTGGGCTTTCCAATTCTGATCAAATACACTGACTACATACCCAATCAGTCTGTACTGATTAGAAGGGTATTTGTAATGTTTTTTTTGTGGTGTATAAAGGGCACTTAGATTTGAAGGCTATGGCTCAGGGGAGTCTTTTATATGAAAAATAGAGAGGGGAAAATCCAGGAGACACCTCTGTCAGGTGCTTCCCAAATGTCTCTAACAGCAGTGGCTGAACCTTCTGCCCTCTGGGGAGCACTGGTGCTGTTACACCTCCAGCTTTTGCTGACACAGAGACTTCTGTTAGTGCTTTGTCAGCATGCAATGCAAGATGGTTATCAGGCAGAGATAAAAATGTATTAAACTAATGTTTCATTTTTATTTTGTGTTAGCTGTTCACAAACAAATACATACCTGAGTAGAAACAAAGTTAATCAGCTGAATATGCATAAGTGCCTATCTCAACTATAGCACTGTCTATATCAAGATATGAGAGTGAAACTCTTAGTGTCATCAAGGCAGTTGCCCACTGAGGCTGGGTTACAGACTCCAATAGTAGAACTTAAAAGAAAAAGCTCTTTTGAAATGGCAAAAGTGTGCCTGTTGGGATATTGCAGTCACATCTTCGCTCCAAGCTGTGCAAGATTTGAGGGGATGCACCAGTTCTGCTGACCGAAAGACTTTGCATGCTAATTCAACTTCCAGCTAAAGTTTGGTCTAGTTCCTCCCTGTTCATGATATGTGAAGTGTGAGAGTTTCTCATACTGAAGGTGGTCACTGAGGAGGCTACTGAATAGGGTAAACTGCCAGTGGCTGCCCCATCTTAACCCCTTCTACCACTGGAGAGAGAGAGGCAGAGAACAGCTGAATTTTTTCTGCACCCAGATAGACAGGAACTCCTCAGCTAGAAAATCTAATGCCTTCTCCTGTCAGGACACTTCAGAGAATTGACTCTGTCAAAGTTTCCCCACTCTGTAATAGTGTTAGAATGATGTGATGTTCTTACGAAGACCTTTCCCTGTCCTCTTAGAGTTTATTTCTCTTCTCTCTCTGTCTCTTATGCAATGTTTCTACAAATGAATGAAATATTAAATTCTTGCCACAGTATATATAGGAGCTGACAGACACACTGAGCCAGCAGGACTTGCCAGATATATTATATGCCAGCTATCCTCCTGCTGGCAAGAAAACCATGCCAGCTTCTGCCAGCTTACCCTATGGCAGCTTCTGCAGCTTCTGATGAGGCCAACTGTGCAATAATAGAAAGTAAGGCTAGACATGACATTGCAAGTTGTGTAGTTTAGCCCTATACCCAAAGACGTGGTCAGCTGCTTCTGAATCATTCCTGAAAGATGACTGTCTTACTGGTTCCTAAAACCAAGCAGTGATAGTAATTCCACAGTCCCATGGTGAATCATTTTAGTAAATAACCACCAGACAGTTGGTGTTGCTTTTCTGTAATGTCTAATATAAATCTTCCTTGCTTCAGTTTATGCTTATTACCTCTACTTCTGTTCTCAGAGAATGAGGAACACAGTTTATGTTCTTCTTCTTTGCCAGTTACTTTTAAAATATGTGAAGAGTGTTAGTCCAGCTTTCCTCCCACAACCCAGTCATATCTTTAATAAACAAAATGAACATAACTCCTCTGGACCTTCTGCTGGTCTACTCTTTAGATTGCAGTTCCTCTTCATCACACACCCTTGGACTCTTTTTGAGAGTTAAAGGAGAAGCAATAAACAGTGTCAACTCATGACTTTGCTGTAATCACAGAATCTAAAATGAAAGTGTGAGAGTGAATGTTTTTTTCCTTCCAGAGACAAAACCCAGTCTTATTCTTTCATTTGTTCTATGAGATCTTTTACCTCTGCTAACCTGAGACAATTGTTGAGGTGTTTTGAAGGCAGTACCACCTTAGGCACTATTTTGCTTGTAAGTGCCATGGATGCAATCATATAGATATCAATGAAGGTATGACCTCATTACACTGGGAAGAAAAAAGCATATACAATCCCCTAATCCAGTAATAGATACTGATATCTCATTGGCACTATTTTACATGGAGAAAATCTATTCCTTTGTGTTTGAAAAGATTACTGTGAGAAAGAGCTGCATAATTCAGAGGCTGTTTGAGAACCCTTATTTGCCTGGAGAGCTGTGGCAAGTTCTTTGCAGGTCTCACTCTTCCTTAGGTCAACATCCTTTGAGCTTCTTTTAGTTGACTGACTGGTGATGTCAGCCCATCAGATCAGGATGGTTGTCATATACCAAGAGAGGGAATCTGCAGAGGCTGCAACATGGGAAGAGATTTTTCCACTCTGCTATTCAGGGGGCCAACATACACACTCTCATCCATGGTATCAAACTCTGACTTAAGGGACCAAGCAGAGAGCTTGAAACATAGCCCCAGATCCCTGCCTGCACCCTGCTTCAACAACCATGCAGATACAAACAGGAACAGTGCAGTAGTTGAAAAAAGCACAAACCACCCCAAGACTCTCATCTGAGGGAATCAGTGACCACACATGAGTGTAGTATCCACTGGAAGTGGCACAGATAGAGGTATTGATGCATGTGCAGTGAGAGGCTTTGCAGGCAGGTGTAGTAACACTGGCTAGACTTGCCAAGATCCCTTCTTCAGCTCCAGATTACCATTCTGATATCTCCATGATGAGAAGCAACAGCAGTATGAAATTTTTCTCCCCACAGGGAAGAAAATGCACCATTTATGTGCTGAATATGAAATTTGTTTAGCTGTGTTTACTCTTCCCTTTGTCAAAGCCAAGTAATTTGTTGAACAGACATAAACAACAGGTGTGTTCTTGAAATCTCTGCTACATGGAACAAGGTCAAATGCCATAAAAGCTCCAAATAATCCTTATTACATATAATATTCTGTGCCAAAGCACTGCAATAAAAGACTAATCTCTGCATGGAGATAATTTAGTCCCTCTTGGACAGAAGGAAAAGATCTTTTCTTTTGTTTCTTTTCCCCAAAATAAGAAGTTTTTTGGCAGGTTGGTGTATTTTTCAAGCTTTCCCATCTCTGAAAACAAAACCTTAAAAACAAGAAAGGAAACAACAGAAAATAAGAAATAATCCTTATCAAAGGACCCAATTATTGATTACTTTCTAGTTTTGTTTTCCCTAGATAATTCCCCACTGGCCAACACTGTTGGATGAAACGATTTTTCAGTAAATATGGTTGAGTGAAATGACCTAAATCTCAAATTCCAACAAACCCCAATTTCCTACAAAAGTACCCATGCATGGGTCAAAGAAAACTCAAGATCTGGGCACACAGAAAAAACATCAGCCACAGATTCCTTTCACTGAGAGTGGCTCTGACCATCACAAGGGAGCAGCCAAAGCTTTTCTTGGTGCATCAGACATACCAGAAAGAACAAACCATGTGTTTCTGAGGAAGGAAGTTTCACTGATAGAATGTACCCCCAAAATATAAAGGCTCTCTAAGCTCTCCTTACAAAATGCAGCACCCTCCACAAGAGGGTTAGGAGTGCTAGGTAAAATCCCATTTTAAAACCATATACATGGTTGCCATTAAAATGAGTAAGGGTGCAAGATTTTAAGGGGACAAAGAAAACCCAAGATACAAAGTAGCTCCATTCTTCCCTCCTGTTAACTCTCCTTCACCTCAAAGCCATCAGAAGCTTTTCCTAGCCCAGTTAGAGAATCACATCAGGACTTTAAAACGTCTCCTTACAACTGTCCTTGATCATCTTATTCTGAGAATTTTTACCTGTCTTTTACATACATTTTTACTCCATTGTGGCCTACAACAAGCTGCAGAGGAGTTAGCAGCTGTTTCAATAACATTTTTCTTGTGCTTCCTTCCATCCTAGTGCAATGATTTTCTTTAGCAGCTGTGATCCCAGAGGAATTCCATGACATGTTTCCATTAATTCATTTTTGTATATCTTAAAGGAATTTGATCATTCACTAAATGAACTTCAGACATGGTGACACTTCTTGTTAGGCACCTGATGATGTAGTTAGCTCCATCCACTTCAACAGAAGTGTGATCTCTGCTCACTTCCCTTTGCTTTAGAGACATGCATCTTCTGGACATCAAGGGTAGCAACTATTAGCACAACACTGGCTGTGGGTGGCTCTCAGCATCCTCTGCAGCCTGTTTGACCTTTAGTGGCATCTAGTGGCAAATGAGTTTGCAGGGAAAATCCTCACAACGAAATGGCAACTAAAGCAGTGAAAATTAGTTTTATCTTCAGATGTGAAAGCAGGAAGAATGAAGCTTGCAATGCATCAGGACATGAGGACAGCTTGCTGGCTGCCAGGCTGCCTTACAGCTCTAAACCACTCTCCAGGCATTATCAGGCCATGTGACCAAATTAGTTTCAATACTAATTTACTGAGCTGCTGATAAGACTCTTTAATTATGGTTTGGAACAAGGATTGTAGGTAGTTAAGAAGTTAGCATTAGCCACCTTTTGTAAATCCAAGTGTTATGTTTGCTCATTTGTTGATCATAATTTCTTTGTTCCATAAAGCCATGGGAGACGCTTTTCTATCACACCATGAGTGCCTCTTACTATTGCCTCTAGGAATGCTGCAACAGATTTTGATATTGCCTTGGCAGAACAACTAATCCTCTCTTCCTAAGTGAGATTCACCAGCATTTTGGTTTTATCAGATGTCACAATTCTTTCTTCTCTAGTATTAAAATATATGATTTGGATGAAGGGGTAGAGTGTTGCCTCAGCAAGTTTGCAGATGATCCCAAGCTTGGAGGAGTGGCTNAATATGTTAAGGGTGAGTGTCAGGAGGAGGGAGCCAGGCTCTTCTCAATGGCATCCAATGTTAGGACAAGAGGGAATGGGAGCAAGGTGGACCACAGGAGGTTTAGTATTAACATGAGGAGGAACTTCTTTCCAGTGAGGGTGACGGAGCACTGGAACAGGCTGCCCAGGAGGCTGTGGAGTCTCCTTGTCTGGAGCCATTGCAGAGCTGCCTGGACACATTGCTGTGTGAGCTGGTCTAGGTGATCCTGCTCTGGCAGGGGGGTTGCACTAGATGATCTTTCTAGGGCCCTTCCAACCCCTGACATTCTGTGATACTGTGATATACAGAGCAGTATAGTGGATTGTGGCAACTCACAGCTCAGAGTCAGAACATGTTTGCCCTATAAATATATGTTTCCATATTCAGGCATCATACTGTTAAAAGTTGATAGGGACCCCTAACTCTAGCTTGAATGAAAGCCTGCAATTTTTAAACTGCCATGTTTTAAATGCATTAGTTTTACACAAACACCAGCTGCATGTAAACAGAAGCAATTGAATAAGCACTGGAGATGAAGCAATCTGACCAAAGGATTTAAAAAAAATAATTCCAAATGTTAATAATTCAAGCCAAAATATATATATATGAAAAATTTCCATAGACAGTATCTCCAAAAGTGTAACGTGAGTTAATGTATGCGAATCTGTTGTCATGCTGTAGCTCTACAGGGGGTGAGAAAATGGCTGTGACTATAGCATTTACCATCCTTGAAATCTTCATTCCAGTATTTACATTATGTACCTCCTTGAATTCGTGTAACAAATAAAGAGGGTCTGATGCACAGTTTAGTATTGCTCATCATTTGGGCTGACTGAAAATGCATTGTTTGAAGATGCTTTTCAGTGAAAAGTTTTAAATTCTTTCCTTTGCTGAGATATTGTCTGATTAGATCTACTTTGCATGGAAGCCTATTAGGAAATGGCTGTTGTATGGCTGCAAAACACTATGTAATCAAATCTTTTAGCACAACTAAGATGACAAAAATACTGTACTGTGCTCTTCTGGGAGTCGTTGATAAGTCCCTTGCTTCTGTATTCTATTAATGCCTCCTTTTCCCTGGGAGCTGCCATTTCCTAAAGGTTATATAAAGCAGTATGCCATAATCTATTAGATCAGCTTTTTAAAAGAAGAAATGAGTGTTATTTTAGGACATGGAACACATCAATGAGTCACAGTTCACTCTTTAAGAAAGAAACAAGAAAACTTTCCTGAGCAGGTTAATGAATGAGATCCATTAATACATCAAGTCCTTCTTATTTCCTTTGCTGAGGAATATACTCACATTCTGGCAGCCAACAAAGCTTGAGAGGCCAGAAACTGTATTTGGGCCAGCTGAGTATGTTTGTCTGCCAAATTAAATAATAGATCAGAGACACTGGAACCGGGGTAGAGGATGTAGAAGATAAGTGGAAGCAGTGCCAGCTGAGAGGTCTAACGGTCTTACTGGAAAGTGGCTTGAACAGCTTGCAGCTGAGATGAGACAAAAAGTCCATGTGGATAGGAAGTCCATCTGTCTCTGAATGCATTTTACCACTTAATGTTTAGGAAAGATGCAGAAATGATTTGAGATCTTTGATTTGCATAGTGAAAGGAAAGACGGTCATGTTCCCCTGACAGTGCACCATGACTTCAGATCAGCTTTTGCTCTGTTCAAGAGAAAACCTTCTGCATGAAGAAGCATTAAGCATGTTTCTAGCTTCAAACAGCTCCCTGTTAATAAAATTGAATGAATAGTCAAAAACTTATCTACAATACATAGCTAATTCTAGCAGTGAAGGAACTCTGTCCAGATGAAACTGGTTGGACATACAAAACAAATGCTTTCAATGGTTCAAGACATACTTAATGTGTACCTGGTAAGTGCCAGAAATTTGTCCTCCACAGGAGGTTAGTTTCAAGCAAGAAAACCCTACCAGAGTTATCCAGCATCCTGGAGGCATGAGATTGCCTAAAACAAGAGGTAAAAGAGTCTCTAGTCATCTCCTAGCATGCAAGAAGCTGACAGATGACAGCTGATGGGAGAGATTATTTTATTCAGTGCAATGGTGGCCTTTAGAGAACTAATAGCTTCTAGCTAAAAGAGGACTGGTTGAACAATTTGGGTGTGATTCAAGCAATCAGCGTAGACTTGGCAGGTTTTGGAATGCTGCTTAAATAGAAGTGGATTTTGTTCTTACAGGCTTACATTTTTCAGGCATGGTTCCCCAGCAGTCTAAATGTACTGTGTACTTCTCTCCCTGCAAATTCAGGAACAGATAACATTGAAGGACAGGTGCTAATAAAGGTAAAATATTTTTTTGTGAATTTATAAAGCATCACCAGGGTGAGCCACGTCTGTCTAAAAACTGTGGCAATACAATGCATTTTCCAAAATGCTTAAAATCTGAAACAGTTACATTTATATCCAACATCTTAAAGTAAAATATCCAAACAGTAGAGATTTGATTTTTTTTTTTTATATAACATGAATGTCTAAACACAGTGGACTAAATAATTGTTGTTAAGGCAAAGATAAAAGTCATGTTCAGATTTACATAAAAATATTTTAGAGGGGAAGATAGTTGGAGCAAAGGTGTAGGGAAAAGTTCTAGGCACTGGTGGGCAGTGGAATATGCTTCAGTGAGAACAGCAGGCAAAGAAGGAACAATCTAATGACTATTGGTGTCCTTATAGACTCTACTTTGTTAATCCTGAAGTCACAAATAGGAAAAAAACCCTCAATATTTTTTGAAAGTAATTCTTTCAGTGAAGAACTGAGCTACAGGGTTAGAGAAAAAAAAATACAGGGATGAAATGATCTTGATGTTATCAATGCTTATAAATATCTAAGAGGAGTGTGCCAAGAGGATAGTGCTAGACTCTTTTCAGTGGTGCCCAGTGACAGGGCACAGGGCAATGGGCACAGACACAGGAAGTTCCACCTAAACATAAGGAAAATCTTCTTTCCTGTAAGGGTGACAGAGCACTGCCCCAGGCTGCCCAGAGAGATTGTGAAGTTTCCTTCTCTGGAGGGTTTCAAAACCCTCCTGGATGTATCCCTGTGTAACCTGATCTAGGTGAACCTGCTTTAGCAGGGGGATTGGACTAGATGATCCCCAGAGATCACTTCCAACCCCTACCATGCTGTGATTCTGTGTCTCTGTGACTGTGTGACAGAAATATGTAGTGGGAAAGAAGGCAGAAGCATAAAACAAATAATGAAAGTTCTTGCACGTGTTTAATTGATATGAGCAGCAGGAGGGAAAGAAAGAAATGCCTTTGGGATAGCAAAGAGCATCTAAGAGAAAGGGAGGAAAGAAGAGATCATTATGGATTCTATAGTGTAGGTAAGGGCAAATATAAGCAGCTTGAATGTGATGTCAAAGGATAAGTGGAGCTTATCAAGGGATTCAAAGAGGAAATGATACTGTACTGCATGCAAAATATCAGTTAAGATGGAGAGACTACAAAAAGCAGTCAAAGAGAGGACAAAATTAATAACAGAATCAAAACAACACAGCTTGAGACACAAGATAGGTTTTGTTTTTCAAAACTCAATTTGACAGCCTTTACAGGTTGAGCGGTCTTACCGTGGACAGCCAAGAACATTAAGAAACTGTTGTTACTACACACTTGCAAGGAAATCAACCCACATCAAACACTTATTTGTTGAGATTTATTCCAAGGATGAACTCCATGCTCCAGGGTCTCTGAAAAAATGCTTTAAACAAATATTACATTTATTAGTTATTCTGCTATTAAGGCTTCAGATAAAGTCAGTCACAACAGCCTAATCACAGTGGGGCTGCTTTCAAAAATAGGTCACATTAGCCTTGAGTTTGCTTAGCTGAATCTTGAAACTCCCAAAGATTTTCAAGAAACCTCTGGATCCACAGCCTCTGTGACTGCCAGTGTTATATTGTCTTCTTCAGATATGCCTATCAACTCTCAGAACTTTGAAGTTAAGAAGTCCCTTTATTAAAGACAGTTTCAATGCCAGAAGACAAGTTCCGTGTTTCAGCAATGCTTCTCATAGACTCTACTGTTAGAGAAGTAGCAGCAACAACACTGAACAGGTCAACATCATGAAGTGGAGAATCAGAAACACATGCCTATTACACTGTTAGTTTTTCATTCAATATGTATGGCCATTTTACCATCAACTATGCTAAGGCAAAAAAAGGTAGATAATTCTTGCAATCATGCTTTGCACCATGATGCTAAACAGAGCTTTAACTTAACAGCAGAATGGAGAAAAGCTTCTTGCTGCGTGCAGAAGTCTGAGATTACACCTTACCCTGAATTCATGCTACAAGCTGCTCCTGTTAGGAGTGAGGTTTTGGTCATTTGAGCTGGAGAATTGAAAGCAGCTGGATATAATGCTTGCCTTATGTGCTGTTGGCTATAGATGTTGGCATTCCTTAGACATGCAAGTCTTCTCTCTTCTTGGAGGAGTGCTTTATGAGTGCTATAATGCTAGCAATAGGTTTATCCTCCTACTGTCACACTCCAAGTTGTTCTTCAACCCATCCTTTCTTCTCCCCTCCTGATTAAACAGATTTCCCAGTCTGGACGAACCTGGTACAGGCATGTATATTGGATAATTATGCTACCCCTCACTTGCAATAGAAGTACATTTGTCAGGTATAAAGTTTCATTTCCCTGTGCTGGTTCAAACAGGAATGCCATTTTCTCCATATATCTGAGCAAGGAATCAGTCAGTATCAGCAACAGGCTGACAGTTGTTTAGCATAAGTCTTAGATCTTACAGGTTTAAAATGCCAATCCCTTGATTAGTGTTCTTCATGTCTCTGGTTTGGTCTTGAATGAAATATTCTCTGGTTTGTCTTTAATGAAATGAACACTGACTCTGTTGCAGAATCATTCACGTGAGTCTGAATAAGTCCTTATATTTCTCTCCAGAATTGGATGACCACAGCACTGGAACTACATTTATTTCTAATTTGTATTCTCTTGTCAAGGAACATTTTCAAGTACAGAAGTAACTTTAAAAAGAGTAATTCTGCCCTAACATAACCATATGCAGTGAAAGAGTAAGCACTTGGCAACACTAACTAGTTCATAGAAGTTCTTACTAGATATAAATAATTCCATTTTCTGGCAGAGAAAGTCCTCACAGTGTGATCTTTAGTTAGGGGAAAGAAAACTTATGTTAGTTGGCACATCTAGCAGCATAATGTAGTTATTATTAAAAAAGTGACCATATAAAAATGGCACCTTGTTAAATAGTGTAATAACTCTCTGTGTGTATTCTAGGGCAGATTGGCTTACACTGTTTAAAACAAAAACAAACTTTTATTGCTTTCTACTCCTGTTAACACTGCTGAGCCAACACATCCACACAGAGCAGCAAGAGGCCAGAGCCAAAGACTGACTGAAGTCTTTTAGCAGGACCAAGGTGGACTTTAAATATCTAAGTCATTAATACAGATTAAAAAAATGGTGCTACTGTAGAACTACATTCCTACCAGACTCCTTTTTCCAACAGAAACTTTGATCACAGGGATTTTGAAGAACACACCCTGATTTTCAAGAGCTCTGGTGTTACTGGCAGCCTTGATTATTCCCACCCAAGAGCTGCATGCCCAGAGGTCTCAGACATGCTCCTCTGTTGCGGGTATGGCTGAGATTTCTGGATGTGCAGATGTCTGGTCAGAGCCACTCTGCATTTCTTCCCCACACTGAGTCTTCTGCTTCAGGGAAGCTTCAAGTGGCTTAGTGACACATGCTGAACAGTGGCTGCTTCTAGACTAGTGAATTAGATGTGCTCAGGACTGCTCTTTAGCCCGGAGGCCAACAGAGAGAAATGTGCCTTATCCCTGCTCCAACTCTATCCTCCTCCACTTCAGAGTGCCTGTATTTCTCTGCAAGAAGATTTAAAGCCCAAGTCAGGGAAATGTACCCAAGACACCAGCTTATTTACGAGACTGGAGGGTGGGTGGAATTCTCCACTAATTTTTTTGAAGCTGGGTTGTTGTATTCCAGCAGATGTAAAGAACATCAGGGCAGTGATATTACAGATGTGTGACAAGGTCTTTCTTTAACAGTCAGAGGCCTCCAGTTCTTGATTTCAGGATTGTCCATGCATTTTACATTAAGTATGCCCTACACTGGGAAGAAACAGTTTTTTCCCATAGTCTAGGACTAGTGCCTAAATGTTCCCAACAACAGATAGGTGTTGTAAGGATAGCTTACAATACACCTATCCATGTGCAGAGCTTACAATGGTAGATGTGCTTGGAAACAACCACTGGGTTTTGGACTGATGGTGAAGCACAGTCAAAATTCATCTGCTTAGCTGGTCAGCTGTGTAATGGCCAAGGTGCTTCTGTTGATGGCTGCAGTCAGGGATTTAATCACTTAGGGAATGTATGGCTAGGCTTCACGAACGAAGATCCAGGGAGGGTTCCATCCACGCTCCTCATCAGNAGGGAATATTGACAACTGAATTGCCTACATCCTACAGCTACCCTGTGAGCTGAGTAATAAGAAGGGGAATTAAAGATGCATGTTTTGAACACAGATGCCTGACTATATTTAAATTTCATGGATCTGGAGTTTACATATAGTCTCTCTTAGCTAATTCATGCACCTAACTGATACCTGTCCAAAATTGATTGTTCCCTTTTGCCATGGAAGATAACATGTACAAAGGAAAGACTCTCACTGAGGGTAGGTTTGTCCTTCTCCATAGTGATTAGTAAAACATCCTTTTTATTTAAAAATTGACTTTGAGTGAAAACATCCCTATCTACAGCCACTAACAGCCTGTTGTCTCCAAGGCACTGAGTTTTCACTTCTTTGGTACAAAAAAAAAACCACAGCCAAATGTATTCTTTCATTTCTCAACCTTTTTAATGGTTTCCACTGTAATGCATTGCCTACTGTCTATATCACAGAGTTGTCAGTACCTGGTGCCTTGGAGACTTTTAATCTTGCTTTAGTAAAAATTCAAGTTCCTGGATTTTTCACTTATNCTACAGCCACTAACAGCCTGTTGTCTCCAAGGCACTGAGTTTTCACTTCTTTGGTACAATAAAAACACAGCCAAATGTATTGTTTCATTTCTCAACCTTTTTAATGGTTTCTACTGTAATGCATTGCCTACTGTCTATATCACAGAGTTGTCAGTACCTGGTGCCTTGGAGACTTTTAATCTTGCTTTAGTAAAAATTCAAGTTCCTGGATTTTTCACTTATTATTGGCCCCAGCCCTAAATCACTTGGGTGATTAGTATTAACAAACAAGTAAAAGGAAAAATAAGATATTTTGATTTGCTAGAGAATGACAATGNTAAAAACACAGCCAAATGTATTGTTTCATTTCTCAACCTTTTTAATGGTTTCTACTGTAATGCATTGCCTACTGTCTATATCACAGAGTTGTCAGTACCTGGTGCCTTGGAGACTTTTAATCTTGCTTTAGTAAAAATTCAAGTTCCTGGATTTTTCACTTATTATTGGCCCCAGCCCTAAATCACTTGGGTGATTAGTATTAACAAACAAGTAAAAGGAAAAATAAGATATTTTGATTTGCTAGAGAATGACAATATTTGTGTGCTTTCATTTGTTCATATCTTAACTACCATAGAATCATAGAATGGTTTGTGTTGGAAGAGACCTTAGAGATCATCTAGTTCCAGCCACCCTGCTATGAAGTGTGTACTGGGTACCAATAAATTGTATTCTTAACTCCACTATTTGCATGCAAGGTGAAACTAATATTTAAATGGATATAGTTATGTTATGGCAAAAACCTGATTTTAACACTGCAACTAAGAAGGTACAGATAAAATTGCAAAATTCATATCTTCCTCTAACCAAAACCTGACAAATTTCTACTGTAGAAATAATCAGTGGTACCCACCTTCTAGGGGATTTAGTGTAAACCCTCTATGACATGTGTTTAAGATGTTCAACAATTTCAAAAGGAGCTTTTGTAATAGGTTTCTGGCCATTTAAGTATTAATACCTGTTTCCAACTTCAAAAAGCTTTGGATTTTTTATTTCCATGGAAGCAAACTACTATCCTGTGATTCACCAAAATCATCGCCACAGGTAATTTTGGTTATAAAAAGATGTAGGCTATCTAATTTATTTTTAAACATTTCTAAAGGTCTACAGTACTGACTCAGAGATAATGGTCAGTTGTATGAAATGACATTTAAAGCAGCTTTTAGAGGACTGGAATGTAAATCCTAAATGTTACTATTAAGTTATATTCTGGAAGGTTATTCTTACTTATATAGTTTGAAAAAACAACTACTTTGAGATGGCCAGGCATGAATTATAGATAGGTTTTTTCCTACCTGTCTTGCTCATGATGTCCAGGTGAGTATATACTGACATACACGAGAAGACTGCAACAGGCACATACATCAGAAGACTAATAGGGAAATACATTTTCTTTCCTCAAACATAGACTAGTGCTTTAACACACCAGGAAGACAAGCAGTAAGACACTCTGTGGTTATTTGCCTCAGTATGATTCAATTTTATGACTGTGCCTATTTCCTCTAACAGGATGAGAATGAACATATGAATGAAAGGTTTAAATAGTGTTAGTTGAAAAATAAACTACCTGGATTGTTAAGTCTTGGCCCAGGTTGCCCAGGGAGGTGATGGAGTCACCATCCCTGGAGGTATTTACAAAACAGAGATACTCTACTTAAGGACATGGTTTAGTGGTATGGTAGTAATAGGTATGGTTAGACTCGGGGATCTTAGAGGTCTCTTCCAACCTTAAGGATTCTGTGAAGGTTTTTTTTTTCTCTCTAATGACTGCTGGTCCCACTGAGCCAAAATCAACACTTGTCCCTGATTTAACTGGAACCAGATTGCATTAGAGGCACCTGTCCCCAAGTCAGGGAAGGGTAAATCTGGTTCTCACTGGTGCTCAGCTTCAGATGTGGAAGTTCAGTATTTCTCCAAGTCATCCCAGAGTGATAACCCCATATAAGTCTGGAAAATTGAGCGTGTCTAACCTAACTAAAGTCAAAGTTATTTGTTTCAAACAAGAACTTGCAGCCCATCTCTATTTTCTAATCCAATAGTGCTTCTGCAAGCCACAGGTGAAATTCTGGGCTGCAGAGGAGCTAAGAGAATTAATTCTAGCTGGCTGGTCAAGGATGTAGGTACTGGCATACTGTCTGCCTTCCCAGATACTTCATATCATTCATTAGTGCAGATACTATCTTGGCAGGTGCATTAGTGCCTAGCATTGTCAGTAATATTTAGGCGAGTACTCAGATGCATTATGAAGAGATGGCATTTTTGACTGGGGCCATTAAATATCTAGAGCTATCATTCCTGAATCACTGCATCATCCTTCCCTGTATCTTGGTCTTGTTAGACAGTCTTTTTTTTTAACTCTTGTTATGATGTGATTTTTTGACTCTGGTACAAAACCTATCAGATGAAGTCAGGGGAAATTCTCCTAATCTTCAAAGATACTGCCTTACACTTTCTATAGTTATGATATGTTTAAAACAAATCTGCAAAACTCCTAGCAAAGTTTTGTTAAAGACCAAATTCTGTCATAATTCTGCCTTCAGAATTCCTACTGCTTGACCAAGAGAGTTTTGAAAGAGAGCTTAATGCTTAGTGCTGACCCTTTTCTCTTGACAAGGACATCCTCCTCACAGGAGCAGAGAACAGCCTTTCCCTTCAGCAAATGCTTGCATTCAAGACAGTTAGTTAAAAAACAAGATTCCAGAGGGCTCTGTATAGTGTTACTCACATAGGTCCCTAGAGAGATTTTTGAAGTCAGATTGCTAGGAAACCTGCATTTGATCTTAAGTTGGCTTTTGGCATAACCCTCTGAAAGGGTTATGGGTCAAGAACTTTCTGCAAGGTGTTCCTGTGAATATCTATGTATCTCCTCTGATAAAGGCAAGACCTGTGGCACTGAGCACATTGCCAGATGCTCTGGACTTCTAATACATTGATTTTATTCCCATTAAAGCCTACTGGGGAAAACTTACAGGTTTGGACTGACCTTGAATGCTCCAAGGGGAAATTCAAGCAGCTTTCTTGCACTATGCTTATTACAAAGCAGGGAGAGTCTCTCTTCTTGTGTATGACCTGAGGGCTCCAGAGAAGCTAGGAGAGAGAAATTAACACACTCTTCCTTCTCTGTAAAAATGAGCAAATTGTTATCAAACAAACATCTCCAACATCTGTTAACACAGCAAGGTTAGGAAAGAGAAATTCAGAGAGAGATTTTCCTCATGGTGCAAGCTGTGCCATGAGTCTTGTGGAGGCTCTGCCTGTTCACCACTGTGTTTATGAGCCATCCACAAACCTTTCACAGACACTCTTGTTTCATCTTGCTCAATCTCATTTGTACTGATGGCAACACATCCAAAGGNTCCTACCTGCCTAGCTGGCCGGGGGGCCACCAGGCCCCCCGGCCTTTCTCCCCCCCTCCCAAGCAGGGTGCACCCATGGGGAACTCACCGGTGATGCCAAGAGGAGTCTCGAGGAGTCTCTGCCTCCCTCAGCCCGGCTGGGCACAACTGGAAGCTGTTCCCCTTCCTGCCAAAGATAAAGGGCGGGAGGGGGGGAGGGCAAAGAGCCACACCTGGGGAGGGGAGGGGTCTGCAACTGAGCCCAGCTGCTCTGCGATTTGGGGTAAAAGAGCATGATTTTTCTTTAAATTGATGAATTATTGCCTTTCAGCACCATGATCACATAAATACTTGAGTGGAATAAAGGGTGTGTGAACATCTCTAATGACATCTCTTGTTCTCTATCTTTCAGTGTTAATCAGCAAAGACCTGTGAGTGCAGGTAAAAAAGCTGTTAATGAATCTTCCCCCAAAACTGACATGACATTACTGATATTTTTATGGTTTAACAATACAGAGTATGAAAGCCTTTAGAAAGGAAAAGCTCTTTCACAGTATCTTTATTATAAAGAAACAGAGGTTACCTCTTAAAAGAAAAGAAAATTGGATTGTGTGCTTTTTAAGTATAAATACAGGAAAAGTTCAAATAGCCATTTGAAAATAGTCTTCAAACAAATTTCCTGATACTGTGCTATAACTTTTTTTTCTTCTCTAGCTTAACAAAGCCTCTCAGTAAGAATTTGTAGCAAATTTGAACAAAGCCACAAGCTATTACCTACTGTTAAAAATAACCACTATCTTCAGAAAGTTCTTTGCTACTTCAGCTACAGATGCAACCTGCTGTTCCTTAAGGAACATAAGGAGTAGTGCTGACTTAGAAACAAATCAAAATCACTGTTAACCACAACATTTATCTAGGCCTACTATCACCATTATGTAAGAGGATCTGTATTGTTTTCTGTTTGTTTTCCTGTTCATGCTTTACACTTTTTTGTCCTCAGGATTAGGATTATGGCCATGACTGACAAAACATCCTGGAGATTTAAGGCATCTTTCATGTTTCTCTTGGAGTAGCTCCTGTTATTGGAGACACAAATAGTTACAGAGAAACTCTGCTGTTTGGGATGGAAATTTGCTATAATTTGAAATGTAAATAAGTAAATACAGTGTTATCATAATGTCTGATTGTTGAAAATACATAGTGCCAGGCTCTGCAAAAAGTAGGCAGAATTCCAGATTATTTCCAAAGCAGGCATTTAAAGTGAATAAAGAGTTAAGAACTTTTGCTAATGACTTTTGCAGTGGGTATTGTTTCTTGGCTGCCAGAAAATCTTACCACTATTTTGCTTTGCAGATTAAGGTCATCATATAGAGAGGAAGTATTTCTAGGAAAATAGTAGCTGATAAAACTATGAATATACTCAAAGCTAGAACCATTTTTCCATTCCCACTTCCATAAGAGATTGTAGTGGTAAATATATTGTTCTAGTTTAAGATTAGTATAAGCATAGCTAGATTTATAATCCATTAATCTAAATAGCTGTATCTCTCCATCTCTTTAGCAGAGCTTTAATAAGACTTTGCATGAGTTAACCACCTTAATTCATATATCACATTAAAGGCAAAGATCATGAACTGAGTCCTTTTCATTTACAAGGTACTTTGTTCTCTTACATGTTTTTTTAGTGCATAAATACACACTTTAAAATACATATGAATTAAATACTGCATTTGTATTCCCTTTCATCTCCTTCCTTGTCTCACATTTATTGTCCTTTATCTTTTCTTGGACCTTTACTGCCAAACTGTAGATAAACTGGAGCCTTCACCTGTGGCCACATCACTACTGAGTCCGGGTGATTGACCAGTAGTGCTTATAGCCTATGTGAAATGCATCACAAATGCACTCAGCTTCATCCCAGAAGATGTGAGCACTTGGTTAATCTTTTCACTTTCACTCTACAAAGAACCCAAGGCACTAGCCTGTGAAGCAGTCTGTGAATCCTCCATTCACACAGTTGAAAGTGCTATAGCCACATGCACCAAAGTCAACAAGCTGTTTTGGGGAATGATGATTCTTAAAAGCCTACTCATAGAACTTTTTAGTGTTTCTTCTCCTGCTCTTCTGTACACACGCCTACATTGCAGCTGTGTCTGTTCATCTTGATTGTGTCCTAGACATTTGAGAGGAGAGTTGAAGTATTCTTGCTGGACACTTTGAAAACAGCTACTGGTTCTTTTGCATTTATTCAGCACATCCACTGATTTCAAACAGTTTTATAACTCTGCATAGCTCAAACTGGTCATAGCATCCATTAATAATTTACAAACTAATAACTCATAGCCCACAGTCAGTGACCTATCTGCCATAGCTTCCAGTAGAGCTTAAAGTGTGCTCATTCTGGGTGAACCACCACTTCATGAAAGAAAAAAGTAGACCCTTGAATTAGTTTTCTTCCTTTGCTTTAGAGTTTCTTAGCTGTTTCCTCTGCTTATGTCTTCTGATCTTCTTAAAGTTACTAGATTTTCTTTTTACATTCTCAAACAGAACTTGTTTTTCCATATCTGCAGCAACATTTATTAAACCAGGACTGCTTAAGCATTTCAAACTGGAATATGCACCTTCCACACAGGACAATTCCTGGACCAAAATATCAACTGCATAGCACCAATTTAAATCAGAAGTATCTTCACTGAAGTTGATGCAATTACAGTATAAAACTAATGCAAATGAGATGTCTTCAAGACCTAATACTGTAATTCTTTTACTAATTAGTTTTTCAGTGTAAAATTGTACCAATCAATCTCCATCAGAAGTGGGAGAGAGAGAAAAAGAGAAATGAAACCCAATCATTATACACACCTTAGATGAGTAAGCAACTGATTGTATTACTGCAAACTTTATAATATTTTGTTACTCTGTTTTTTAGCTTCTTTTCTTGTGTTTCTTTGGACAAAGCCATTACTTGCTTTCATCAGGTAAGTGCTAAGCACATGTCTGAAAAAGTAGTTAGCAAAAAGGTAATATTACCTCTTATTTTCAGGCCCACTGAATGTCATAATTCATGTTCCTCCTTTTCTCCACAACACACAGCTATGCCCATTTAATGTCACGGTCTCATAAACCTGCCATCTTTTGATTAGATGTTATATTTTTTCATAAAAAATCATAAAAACAATAATTTCTAGTTAACCTTTTCATGCCTCAAGCTTGCTATCTTTCTTTTAACCTGCCAGCTGAATAATGCTGGGGTTTATGCTTGGAACAGTGAAACTGTCAGTTCACTATCATCTAATCTGCCTACCTATTGTCTATCTGGATGAAGGTTTAAATGTATAGATAAATACTTAGTGTATCTAAAAAAAGAGAAGTAACGTAACAGTAATCCCTAAATCAGCTTTACATGCTGCCTTGAAACAGTGCAATTCTTTGCATCATAAATAATAAACCCCCAAACATATTCTAAGTTCCTTGCTGTGCTCTCAGGGGAAGAGAAGACCTTCTGACTTGTATCCTGAGAGGTGGGCTAGCACAGCTGTGCTTTGGTCTGGGTGAGTCAAAGTAATCAAGGATACCAGTCTTTCAGAGTATGACTAACCCACTTTCTAAGTCAGTGACACCAAAGCAGTTTATCTGTTTTCTTGGAAACATGCCCATGCTTCTGCCCCTGCCTTCTTGAAATGTCCTGCACACAGAGCAGCTGCCAAGCCAGATGAATTGCACAACAGGGGGAATTGCTGGAAATAAGCAGAATACTGACTGAAAATAGGACTTGGGAATCATTGCAGGAGAGGAAAAGGAGTATGGCTTTCTCCATTGTGGTTTCCTCTTAACCACTTCTCAAGTGGTTCATGTGCAATGGAA
The DNA here is from genome assembly GCA_013396975.1 of Bucco capensis. Classification (NCBI taxonomy): domain Eukaryota; kingdom Metazoa; phylum Chordata; class Aves; order Piciformes; family Bucconidae; genus Bucco; species Bucco capensis. The sequence goes on from VWZO01017561.1 coordinate 916,709, forward strand.
AACAGTCTAGAGCAGAGGTATAGCGGCTTGAGCTCAATCAAAAACTTGTTGCTGTCAATGACTTTTGACCACTGAGAGTTTGGATCAGGCCCTCAGTCTCCCAGCAACCTCCATTCAAGGCCTCATGTGTTAGTGAAAGATCTAAAAGAGTGCATTGAGGTACAGCATGAAGTGTGCTGTCTATGTCCAACACTGAAATCAAGTTCTGCCCAGCTCAGAGGCTGCCAGACAGTAGGAGCATGTCCCTAACCTACCAGGTAGATTCCTCCTTCTGGCCCCCTGCATAGCTCTGACTTCTCAGGGCTGAGCAGCTCAGTGGTTATTCCACAAGCCACCTTATAGAGCACCCAACATGCACCTGGAACAGACTTCTGAAAGAAAACTATGAAGTCGACTTTCTTAAAAGACAGATAAGCAATTTGTCCTGGGGATACAATTTGAGCACTCATCCTAGAAGCAAAGCAGGGAAAGGTTTATTTAATGCTTTCATCTACCCAACAGGATGCACACCTGTATTTACTACTGCTTCCTAACCATTACATATAGACACTCGAATGCACTATGGGAGAAAGAGGGAATATTTCCAACTCTTTTTGTTGGAGCAGTTTACTGTCCAAACGATTTATTGTTCTATAAAGAGAGGAAGACACAACATAAAGCAAGACTGTTTTTTCTGTATTTTAGCTTGGAGGCAGCCATCTAGGTTTCTTGTCCTGATCAGAGACTTTATAAGGATTTATAAGGAACAATCACTGTGGGAAAAAACACATAAAGACTGTTTGGAAAAGGCTTAAATCCAGATATCCTATTGCCAATGTCCTATCCATTAAGCTATGATCAAGTTCATATATTCTGTTTGATTTTTGGTTCATTCTTCAAGTCTATGTAGGTTAGTTTCATCAGGATAGGTTGCAGAATTTCTCTATTTCTCCCAAAATATCTTTCCACCCTTTTATAGGTGGCTACTCATAGCATAATGGTTGAAATCTTTTCCTAGTGTGTTTTTATAGCTCAAAAAAAAAGTATTCCATTTTGTTATGAATAGTCCAGAAATTGCACAAGGATTACATGAGAGGAGGGGCTACATTTTTAAAGATAGTAGCTGTAATTACACTTGTCTCATTGTCCCTGTTGGTTTGTACTTAGGGGCACTGGGAGAATACTTGCCAAGCTATATCCTTCTAGATATGCAAGTGGAGTAGCACCAGGCCTAGACATGCCTTATGCATCAAGCTTCTCATCTAAGCCAACACTGAGGAAGAGCTACACATGTATCAATTGAGCACCACTGGGATTAGAAAGCAATTAAACTGGTGCATCCAGTGTCGTTGTCTGGGACTGCAGAAGAATTTAGGCTCCCAGCTCAGATTTTAGATGCTTAAGTCCTTCATTAGGTGCTGTCCTAAATTAAATGTACGTGCTACCATCAGAGCATCAGGTCAGGAAACAGAGTAAAGTCTTTCATTCTTAAGACTACTTAGTAGTGTGGAGTGAGACTAAGATCTAACTGCAGATGATTCTCAACCTAACAGATGATATCAGGATCCATCTCCTGCACAGAGCCTTTAGTCACTGCTAGTTGTGCAATATCACCCCAAAAGGATCTGGTGTATATACAATGGTCTGATCTAGCTCCTTCATGGGGTCATACTTCAATCTTTAATAAAAGGCATCACAGTTTCAAGTGTCCTACCTTAACTATGGATCAAATAAAATCTGTGTGTGAGTACAAGCATCTGTCCTTACACCTATAGATGTCTGTCCAAACTGGTTTGAATTCTACTGTTGAGCACAATCCTGGTGAATTTGGTCTTCAGTACTTAACGACAGATTGGTCCAGCCTCTTTGGTTAGTGGGAGAGTCCTGAAAACAGGAATAATATATAGGAAAAAAATTTATCCAATCTCCACTGATGTTACTTTACTTTTTGACATTAACATAGCCACTATAAGAACTGACCAGTTCTCTTAGCTAGTGAAAATGCAGGACTATTTACATTACAAAGAAAGCTAGGCCTGATCCTCAAATTACAAACAGTCCTCCAAACTATTAAGTGTTTTTCTTTCTCAAACATATGTATTTTATGCATATTTGGTTTTAACACTATAGTCTTTATTCAAGCAAACCCACTCACTATGGTCAAAAAAATAGTGTATTTTGGCATCCAGAAACAATCTATTCCCAAGCAACACTATTCTGCTGCCACCACTGTTGCTTCTTGCTTGAATAATTATTGTTCTTCTCGTAGCTTTCTCCAGTTTTATTCATTAATTTTCTTTCTCCTTCTAATAAGAGAGGATAAAACCTGCCAAAATTTCAAGATGAGGACACAGCATTCATATCATATTTCTTGCATATGCTAACAAGACTGCAATGGATAGTGTCATGTTTCCTCTCTTTCCTGTTCTTCATACAACCTTAACATGTTAAGTACTTCTTGGTGTCTCTGGTAAATATTGAGTAGATACTCCAGTGTGATGTTTACTAAAACCCCACTCTATGTACATAGTTTTTTGTTTTTGTCCTTTTTTTTTTATCTATCAAGAGCAATACACTTATTTTCAAGGAATTTTATGACATGAAAACCAGCAAAATACAAATAAAATAAGTATATTAGAAATCAGTGTTATTTCTCCTCTGTATGAGATATCCCATCATGAAAGCATTTCTAAAATCTTGCATAGAGACATTTTGTTTGTGAGATGTGTTTTGAAAGAAAATAGCTTCACAGACTTAGGCCTTAGGCTTTTCTGAGGTCTCATTATTTGGAAAGCAGTGTGGGTTTTTTTGCCTGTGTGCAGGTATACATGTGCACAGTCATACATGTACATGCTGGCAGTTAGAGAGTGCCATCTGCTGTCATACACGAGACTAAAGAGTGTTGTTTCTGTGAAGTTTTTAGAATCAATAAAAGTTGTGCCTTTCAAAACCTTTCTGGTTAAGTTGCACTAATGGAGAAAGGAGATTTTTAAATTGCAGGAAGAGCAGAGATGCTGTTTTCCTACCTTTGAACACATTGCCTTCTCTACACTCTATTCTACTTTAATTTGCATCATTGCTTAATCTTCCTGGCTGACCTATCTGTGCAATCTCTTTATTCCTTTGGTCATTAATGGAGAAAAGACTATCCCGAGAAGCTTGTGTAAAATATTGTTGATTTTCTTACAGTGCTAGCCTATTTAGACCAACAGGGTATTCTTTTGGTGATCTAGAAATAAATTACACAGAGTCCAGAGTCCAGGCATAATGTAAATAACAGCAGAGGTCTTCACAAGCAACATTCAATCTTCTTTCTGGGAATGAAAATCTAAACTTGTTCTTCAGGAGCAAAGTCTACCTTAAGAATTGGAGCCCTAGAAAGATTAAGGCAGAAAGCAAACTTTGCCACTTGTCATAGCTTACTCAGACAGGCAAATCCAATCCCTCCAGCCATGTGGCATTTCATTCAAGACTGAAAACTTGCTCAAATGCTTTCTTTTATGTCTATTCAGTACTTCCCTCTGGTGGCCTGTCCCATAAAATATTTGTCACAAAAGTTAAACTGCCTAAATCACTCTGAACTTAGGAAATTTTCTGAAGCTGTAGATGTATAGAATTTCATGGCAGTTTTCAGATGGGCTCTGAAATGGCTTTAAGTAGGATGTTGTCAAAAACATTTTAATGTTATCACATATTTGGTAACATGCTCTTGGTTTCCAGTTTGGGTTAGATAGGTTGTATTGGTGAAACTGATCTAAACTCGAAAGGTCAGGAAAATCACAAGGACATATTAACCTCAGCTTTTAAGAAAGCAAGAAGAATGAAAGTCAACCATCTACTATTCTGGACAAATTGATCTCTTCATCCCTTTAGGAAAGATAGCCAAAGAATCAGCTCATTTTCCTGTACAGCTAAACTTTCCACTCTGCCATGGCATCTTTAAATGCTGCCATGATAATTTTGTGTTCCTTATGAAATGTTTTCCTGAAGAAATATTCCAATCTTGACATAATAGGACAACATTCTGTGCTTTTGTTGCTTCTGTATTTTCAAAACCAATGCCAACTTTTACAGGCAAGTAAGAAACTAGATAGACAAGGACACAGCTTGTCTTGATCACTTAATTCCTTAGATAAAGTTGATAGAATTAATATAGTATCATGTACTATTTTAGTCAGATGTAATTGGCTAATTGTGCCAGGGAATAATTCCAGTGGTAGATTTTAAGTCTATCCTTAGGGTAGTTTGCACTGCTGGAATGACATCCACCAGGGATCTCATAGCACTTCCCAAATGTTCCTGAATGAAACCTTATAACTCATCATTCATGTTGGGCAAGAAAAAGACATAGGAATTACTGGAAACTTTTCCTTTCACTGGAGACAAACCAATTTAGGATCCCTGAGCACTTCCTTCACTTCAAGTGGAAATATCAACCTCAATGAGGGCCTGTTCTTAACCTTGTTCTTTCACAAATGCAGATATGTTATGGCAAGGAAGACAGGAGCAAAGGAAAAGAGGTAGGTCCTGGTATTATAAACAATTCTTAGTTTTCCTTAAGAATTTCTTAAGCAAGGGCCAGACTCAATTTCCACAATAATTACCTGGAATGATTTCCTTTTCACAGTTGTGCTGTACCTGTAGGCCTGCAAATTTGGCCAGAGTTTTACATGTCCAATTTTATTCATACATCTTTTAAATCGTATGAGTAATTGTTGTAAGTAATGCACTTTAAAAATGTACTACTGTAAGTATATTAGTTGAGGAAAAAAGCAGTTCATATCCCCAATTGCCATTGAAATCAGGAATGTTAAAAAAAAAAAAAAGGAATTTATAGCCTTCAAATACCTTTCAGTTTCCAAGTATTACTAGAGATATTCTGTCTGTGAATATATACCATGACTTAATATGTATTCACTAAGTGCTGTGTTTCTTGACTTCTTAAAAACAAATGAATCACCATGTATCTTCTTTTTATATGCAATATTTACTGTATTCATTTACTAGGTGCCTTTACTAGGTAACTTGGATCAATGAACTCTACATTTTTCTTGTAATTGAAATGCAAGCACCTAATGCAATTTCTAAGATCTACAAGGAGTGAATGAGGTGTCAAACTGGAATTAATGGCTCTGCAAGACCATTCTGAAATTGTCTAACAGTGACAAATGTCAAGATCAGGTCTGATTATATCAATAGTACAATGAAAGCTAGAGTAACCCTTGAGTACTCTTTATTTGGCTCCATAGGACCAGGCCTTCCACTATAGTTCATAAATCAGAAGAAAAATTACAATGTCTCACTCTCCAATGTGAAAGCATTTATTTCCTCTTTCAAGCCTCTATTAGTATACTATTATTATAGACCTTAGCATCATGCACTTGCTGTAGAGCATTAGTAGTGTCAAAACAAAGAGATTCACTCTGACTCAAAGAGTTCATTATGCCTTCTGTGATTAAGAGAGTTTTGAGGAAAGCTTGCAATGGTATCTTTAGGTGTTAGAAAAACCCTTGTTTAGCTCTTGGAGATCAATGCTGTTAGAATTTTACTGGTCTTATTTTGTTACCACTAATAAAGCTCCCAACACTAAAATATTCTTGACTCCAGAGAAGAATTAAGTTTAGTAGTATTCTCAGCCATAACACTAAAAATAGAAACATTATGCTACATAACATAATGCCACCTTGCAACATTGCATTTTGGATTCTTATTTATCTCCTGTTTTTTATGAACTTGACATATATTTAGGTGATTTTTTCCAAGCTTTTCACTGAAATGTGAGGTGGAAAAAGAGAATAGTTGTTGTAGTTATTGCTCTTATTTTTGCTGCTGTTTAATGAAAGCTAACTTTCAGTTACAAGAAGTGACATCTAAGAAATCTGCTAGGTAGTAAATAAACCACAAAACTATGGGAACAGCACTGCTTCACAGAGATATAATGCATTTCCCTTTCATAATAACTAACTAAAAATGAGGCCTAGCTTTAGATTTCAGGGGACAATTACTAGTAAGCTGTTTCTTGTTTGGAAGAGCCCATTTAAACATTATGAATATAGACACAAAAAGAAGAAAGTTTCTAAATGAAGAAGTCCTATTCTGCTCTTCCAGGGATGGAGAATAAAATTAGAGTTACATCCTCAAATGCAAAAGCCATACAAAGGGATACAAAAATCTATTTTAAGAAACTTCATTTATTTCTAAAGCTAATAGATATGGAAGATACTGATACAGGAGTAAAGTCCCTTTGTCATTTTAGAAGGTTTAAAATATTTGGGGGGGGGATACACATATTTTACAACGGAGACATTTGGTCTCCTATTTCAAGGAGGAGAAATAAAGATGGAAATTGCCAGAGCATGGTAGTTCACTCAGATTTATACAGGAGGCTGGGAAAAATTACTGTCTGGATAAGCCTATCTTTCTCCTCTTGCTATAGGCTTTCTTGAGCAATCAGCTTATACTTGATTCCTAATATTTAGATAGCTAAAATTAGGCAAGATAAATTCCACCTTATGTTAAATACTTCTCCATAAAGATAGAAACATGAGAAGGAGTGTGACATGGAAGATAATGGAGTTACCTGCATTGCCCATGCCAGGGGTGCTCTGAAGGACCTTTACTCTTCAGCCAAGCTCCTGGTGTGCAACATATAGCACAAAACACAGAACAAGAGATACTCCATGCCTTACAAAGACTATTCATTCTCCACTCTCATAGATACTAATGGTTCTACCAGAGAAGGAATATCTTCCTGCATTGACCTGCTACAAAGCTATGATCTCAGTCATAATTCAGTAATGAGCATTCTAACACAAGAAGAGAATACATTAGAAGCACAGAGATTTAGTTTAAAGATTCATGGCTAAAATCACATAAAAAGTTATGAATTTCAGGCTCCATATCCCAATCCCACTGTCCATCCAGCATGACTTGTCTTCTTTTTTCCTTCAAGTCTATCACAGAAGGTACAGAAGGTCATGACAATAGAAAAAAATCTGCAATATTGATTGCTTTTTTCTTATGAGAGAGGTTATATGATTTGTCTCCAGCCAACTCCTCCTTTCTGTGTGGAACACAAAAAATAGAGATACATTAAATCCTGTTTAATATCCCATACAAAACAGTGGCTGTGCTAAATATACAGGCAATGTATGCAGGGCATGCCAGATCTTGTTTGACTGGAAGATGTTACAGATTCTTCCACATCAGGGACTTTGTTATATTAACTGCATTGTATTAATTAGCCTTTGAAATTGCAATAACTTCCATAGGAACTGAAAACATTAAAGCTGCAGCATGGTAAAACAAGCAGCAGGTTGCATCCTGAACACATGATAAGTTGCAATACAACATTTATTTACTATTAGTTTACTTTTTAATAAGATTTAGCACATTGTCAAATTCTCAAACTTACCTAAATGTTAAGATTGGTGACTATTGATTAATTAATTTATTTTCAACTAGAAAAATGCTGTAAATGCCTTGGTTCTGTGAGCCATACACTGTTAAATACAGTATCTGAAATATAGTTGGACATACACTGACATCTAAGATGAAACTTCAGGCAGTAATACAATAACTATAATGAATTAAGAGATAATTGAATTTGAAAGCAATTAATCTGGTGAATTTTTTTTGGCTGATACATTAGTGGTATAACTATAATATTCAAGGACTTTCATCAGACATTGCTAGACACCCCAAGAGATAGACAAACCTCTTATTAAAAGGGTTTAGATAGTTATGGCAGAAAATAATAAGCTGATGATTCATTTTGCTATTACAGAAGAAATAACATTACTTGGAGTTTATAAATTATTCTTTTTGTCATAGAATGCATAATGAATCACAATTTTTGTTCATCTCTTGCTTATTATTAATTTAACAGGCATAGAGATGGTGTAATATATTTTCTCCAAATCCATTTTTTATTACTAGAAGTCTTCCTTTTCAGGTTTAGCATAGTGACCAAGAGGAATGTAGTGTTGATGTAAAGAAGGAGCACAGAAAACAAATGTCCTTGAATTTCATTTCTCCTGATTTACCTAGCAGTCTGCTCAACAGAGAAATCTATTCTATTACCCACAACAGAACACACACCTCATTATTGAAGAGTGGTGCATGGTGCTGTAATGAAGCCAGAGACTACAATGCAGGGATTTGAAAGGCTAATTTGGGATGCAGCTGCTTACCTGGTTGCAGAAACATGCAGAGAATATATACCTTTTATCCTTCCTCCAGTTAATATACAGTTTTAAGGGAAATGAAATTAATGAAATTGCATAAATGTTTGCATAGAAATTAGTTATTTACATGTGTTTAAATACAAAATATCAGACCTCTTCCCATCCAATAACTGCCCTCATTCCAGGACCTACTTTCAACATTGCTTTTTCTCTGGAGAAAACAGTACAAAAGTCATTAAACACAGAAAGGAAGTTTGTTAAATGTTCCTTTTTGAAGACATCAGTGATATATATTAAGTCTTATTTGAAATATATTCCCCTGATTTCAATATAAGACATCTATTATTTATGCTGCATTTCTCAAATTTAAAGCAGTGCAAGTCTCAGGAGTTTTGGAGGATTTCTGCATGGCACAGATACAGCAGATGCAGTGGATCTGTGTTGAGTGCAGGTGTAGATAGAACAACAACAGAGGCGCTTCTGGTTTTGTCCATGTTGCACAGTTCTTGTGCCCCTGAAGTTTTCATTTGGCTTTCAAAATGAACCCTTTGAATGCTCACAGTGTCTGGCTCCAAGAATGCCCTCTAGGACATCCTGAGCACAATCTGGCTGGTGGAAAGTGGCAGGGAGAAGCTACCCTTTCAGAGCACATCGTAACGCCCTTAGGCACACTGTGAATCACCCTGACGTGGTGCATGCCAAATGCCAGCAACCATGGTGTGTCATGGTCATGGTCATGGTTTTTGCTCTTGACACACCATGAGGTCATGTCTCAACTATTTCTGCTCTTTTTCAGCTTCACTTCTCATTTCCAAGAAAACAATGAAATCACTAACTCTGGTAAAAATGATTTGTTATCAAATTTTAGAGCAACAAGTAAGATGTGCCAGCTTGACTTATGTCAAGCAGTGTTTTCTAGCAAACCACAGTACTACAAATTTGCATGCTTAGTTGTGTAGATAAGGTATGGTTGGACTTGATGAGCTTGGAGCTCTCTTCCAACCTTGGTGATTTTGTGGTTCTGTGAAAAATCATACTGACTTGAGCAGGATGACATGGATGGCCGTGGGTTGAAGGGTGTCATTGTCCACATGATGACACAGTGGGAATGGCTAGGCTTCTGTTACTGCTAAAACTTTAGAAACTCAGGTTTTGAATTCTGTGCCTGAGCTGTAATAAGGCCATTCCACCTGTTGTGTTTCTCTGTACAATGCACAAAGGTAAGAACTATACTAGAATTAGCATTGGAATAAAGAGGTAGTGTGTTTATTCTCTCAAAGGCTTGGGGTGCCATTTGAGTTGTCAAGTCTTATTATATTATCACCCACACCTGTCACATGTGCTGCTGAAAGACACTTCTAACTTTTTGGCAATATATTTTTGGACAGAGCAAATCATTCCTTGTTATGATAGTGAATGACAAGCTTTACAATTTCATTTGTGGGGAAGCATCTGCAGAGAATTGAAGTTGACACGAGCAGGACATGGTCTCTGCTTGGCCGTGCGTGAGCAGTGGGTATGGCATCAGCTGTTATACAACAAGCTGGGCCTAATCCTCACAATTCTGCCTTTTAACCATGTGCCCTAGATGTGTTGGAAATAAAGCTGGGTAAAATGTTTGCTATTCCGTCAGTAGGATTCTGGCTGGGCTAGCTACCTAGACAAAACACATACAAGTTTTGCCTCATTGTAATTTGATGTGCTTAGTGTGGAAAGGGCACTGATTTTCCCCATTGGACTGACATATTCCTAAGGAAAAAAATATTTTACAAACCCTGCATTTTTCAATGAACTAAGCAAGTAAAAACCTAGTAAATGGCTCAAGTTATAAACTATTAATCAAGCTGATAATTTGACATTATATTACTATGGAAATAATGGGTTTGAGTCCTTCTGGAATAAAGCATTGAGTTTTCAATCAATAATATTCTTTCTAGAGATTTGAATGCTGAACATGATCATTGTGATTAATGGCTATCATAATTAATATAGACTGAATTAATAAAGATTTTCAATACTGCATTAAAATGCTGAAGATAACAGGTATCTTCTGTGATGTATTTACCCTGTGTCTACAAGAGATTCATGTTTTAATGCACACCATTAAATTATGTGAAAATGCTATTCTTCATCCCTTTTGGAAACAAAAATATGGTGTAGCTAACTGTTGATCAGGTAGTAAAAGATTATTAAATTAGATACATATAAAAGGGGAGTGCATAGAACATGTCCTTAAAGAGAAATTGAATTTTTGGGCAAGTAACAATTAAATAAGTATTACTTATATAGAATTTATACTTTAATACTTAAGTATTTTCCTGCTCAATCTTTGTTGGATTTTGAGGATTTCTTTTTTCTGGATTTTTGTGTAGCTCCATAGTATTTGGTTTTGAAAAGGATGATTTCCAAGTTGTCCCCAAACTGTGTGTTCTCTGACAGAATCACGGGGAAATGAGGTTATGATTTTTTTTTGTATATTTCTCTAAATTCCCTCAAATGTTATTCCTACCATGAAATGGACTTAGGAGGTGTTTTTCTACTTTCTCAAAAGTGCCAAGACTATAATGAATTCTGAATTCAGTACATTTTTGAACTCAAATGACCTGTGACTTTTCTCCCTGAAATACAACAAGAGCTTTCCATACAGCAGGCAGCACCTTTGAGGATCCCCAGCTGTGCTCCTCTCTCACTGCCCAGCAGTTTCACCCCAAGTTCTGTTGTCATAAACTGGCAAACTCTAAGGTTTCCATAACAGGATGGCTTTTGGGCAGCTTGCCAAACAAAAGCTACCATATCAGGACACAGATCTTTTACTGGTTTTAAATTAAAACATGAGATAAAATACACATCATTTAAAAAGAGTGAAGCAGCTGGAACTCAAGATTCAGACTCTTAGTGCCATTTGTCCATGTACCTTTCAAGTGAGGAGGAAAACAGTTGTTTGACTGTTCCCGAGTTTGAGGGAAATGTCAATATTCAGGCTGAACGTCTTGTAATTGAATCTCTGTGTGCTTGCTCCCATGCCTGTTGGATATAGATCTCCATGTCCCAACATCTGAAAATAGAAGCAACTTTAAATGTCACATCCTTTCACTGTCCACTGCTAAGAGAATAGAGATCTGTGAAAGATACCTAGAAGCATTGTATGAATCAACAGTTTGTAGACAGTGAGAAGATCCATAAGGCAAAAAGCTCACAGACCTGCCTTCAGCCTGGAAGATCATGTGTGGTAGTGCTTATTTGTGAGGCTGTGGAAAAATCCCATCTACAGAAATCCAGCCACCATGAGGGATGTGTATTTTCCTCATTTGCTCCATCCTCTTTCTGATGTTTATTTTAGAACCAAGGGCCTGCTAGACTGACTTCAACCAAGCAGCTCTCAGTTCAGCTGGTTGGCTTAAGGAAGAAGATAGGGCTTGGTGTGGGGTCTGTGGGCAGCCAGCCACCATTCTCAGCTTTAGTGTGCCTCTGCAACTGCAGTGTAGGCTCAGCTCTTCATGGTTAATTCCTAGTGAAACTTCACTGAATTAGATGTCTTAATACTTTGAAGCTGTGGGACAAGTTCAGCTTTGAAAGGTCTTTAGTTTTGATTAGTTGAAAAATTGCTGAGTGACCAAACTTTCTAGGCCATTTCCTGAAAAGAAAAGCTTGCTAAAGCCAAAGGCTGGAGCTCCACTCAGAAGCACTGGGGCATGAGGTTAGTTTCCTCTTTCTTCTAGAGTTATCATACACAAGTGGAGCTTTTATTTTCACTCTTGCTATGCTGGGAAAAATTGTCAATCTCTTAGGTAATAACACTTCTCGCCTTTCCCTTTGTTACCTGTAAAAGAGCTGCTGTGCATTAATTTTAGAAAGCAGATGCAATTTATTCCCCTCAGCTACTCTTGTTTTTGCACCAGCTAAACAGGGCAGTCTGCTCCATCCTGATTCAATTGATTTTTTTTTTTTTTGCCTACTGGGAGAACAAGTAATAAAGAGCAACCTTATTTAAGGATCACTGCAGTGTATTTGCAATAGCTGTTCAAGGGTTTCAGTGCTATAGTAGCCTTTGTTTGATGGCTATGTGGGTTCCCACTAGGTCTGAAAACATTAAAGATCTAAAGGAAGCCATTTTCTTTTTAATAGGAGAATTAATTGGACTGAACACAGATTCAGGCTTATATGATTAAATGACGTGCCAAGGAGATGGACTTCTCACTATATATTTTAGCCTCTAAAAAGTAAATGCTACCCAGCACTGATCATCATACCAGATCTGCTAAGAGCATCAAGTTGATTCATCATTTGTTGTATTTTTGTGGTTTGGTGTGCAAAAGTACAACATTACATGCTACTTTCTTTGATTTATTGCCTTTCTAGGCAAAAGAAATCTGAAACCTTAAGTAGGCTTAGGGGATTAGAACTCAGCCAGTAAAGGGCAATTTCTTTGTTTTACACTCCTATGAGACCCAACGGGAGATGGGGCAGGACCTAATTTTATTGCCTTTCATTTCCATTGATATGTGATCAAGACAGGCTGAACATGGTGCAAGATGTCATTCTCTTTATTGACCTCAGAAGTGTAATCTTCAAAATCTGTCTTCTTGTGGTAAAATATATCCTTGATGCCATACATATTTGTCCCTTTTGGCCATTTCCCTTTCATTACATGTGTTATGAAATTTGGAGATATTTGGAGGCTCATTTTACAGATAAATCTGAAATAAACACTTTGGTTTCAACATCAAATACTTAGAGTTCCTAGAAGCAACAGATAACGGATGTGTTTATTTCAGTATTTATTTTGTACCCCGTTTCTCATCTGTACATACAGAGAATAACAAGTTCAACTTCTCGATTTTGTTTTACACCAGCATAAGTTATTTTCAGTGTCAGAATGTTTGATCCTCCACTAACATCCACGAATCTCTTCAAAGTTTGATCTTAGATAAGAGTAGTAATAATAATGCAGCCTCTGTTTACAGAAATGTGGCAAAGATATTTCCATTAATGGTAAAAAACAGGGGTTATCCCACACTTTGTTATCTGCAGTGAGCATGTGTTCTTTATCATTTATATCACTTTACAGAAACCAGAATTTCTTTTCCAGGAATCCTGTTCTTTAGTCTTTGAAGACAGTGACAGCTCTGCCATTGGCTTTACTGGAATTAGAATGTAAACCTTCGACCTCCGTGTAATCTGCCTTAAGTACACAGATTTGGCTTTGTTTGTCTTCAATTGCACTTGATTTGTAGTAATCGTTCTCAGAATTCTGAAGATTAGTCTCTCAGTAAATTATCTAGTAGCCCATTGGATTTTCTTAATTTTCCAGATTCTTTTCATTGTCTCTTTTTTTCTGTGGAAGGAACTTTTCAGTCATAGTCTACTGAAAAATGCCATAAGTTGCATAATAATAGTCATAAAAGTAAAGATTAAACTAATGCTATCTATATTCAGGGTTGGATATGCTGCAGTCTAATTAGAAAGTGGAGTGGATTGAACTACATCTGAACTGTTCTCACACAAGCCTTAAATTGTTGCCTTACAGAGGGTATGCAACATTCTTTTCTCTGGAGGAAATCAATTCACTTTATAGATTTAACCTCTTAAATGTAGAATATTGACACATTAATCTGTTGTTCATCCCCTCCGTAGGAAAGAAAACAGCTGCATTCAGTTAGATTCTCCTCATTTCTGTTAGTTTTACATGTGGAAGTCATTTCTTCATCAATAAAACAGAAGTCATGATTTCATCATTGTTAACAATATATCAGTGTAAAATCAGATAATGGCTGAGGCAAATTAACAAGGCTCCTAGATGCAAAAAATTCCGAGATCCCCTACCATTTTGGGAATTCTTGAGAGAAATAAGCTCACAAGTCTTGAGTTCCTCATGGACTCAATATTATGTCTGCTGATTTCCATGGAACCTCTCAACCTGTGCTGTGTGCACCACTAAATCTGCTCACGCAAGCATGTAATGAACTTCTCAGGTTCTTTAGGTCAGAACCAATCCACCTCCATGGAGCATTATGAAAGTTTGTCATTCCTGAGGGGAAGTAACATTACATTTGAGAAAGAGGAGCCCACATTTGTATCAGAGGCAGAAAAAGCAAGCCACAACTCTTGGTACATATTTTAAGCACTACAATGATTATATAGTTTGAGAAATTGGAGGCCCAGCACCTCAGGGAAGCATTTGCTCACTGTGCATGATCATGTTTATAGGTACAGTGTGACATTAGCAAGTCTGAAAAAACATCAAAATGTAGTACTAAAGAGGACAGATTTTTCTCTCATAACTCAAAAGGCAGAGAAAACAACTTGGAAAATAGTAAATAACATGCTTATTAATCCCAAATTAAGCTGCAGTTGATGGTTTTCTTTAGATTTGCTGGGCTTTATGTCTTTGTTTCTATGGGAAACTGTCTGGGTAAATGGAAGATAATTACTAAGCCATGCCTTGCATGATGATCAGCTCTCATACATTAACTCCCCCACAACATGCATATAACTCACTAACTGTTTGGTGTGCTTTGAGGAGAATAAGAGCACAATGCTCTTACTCCTCGCCACAGACAGCACTGCCAGGAATGGAAATCAGGCTCATTGAGCCATGATTCACAGGATGTCTTCTATATTCCTTCCTACAGATAGGAGTTAAATTTACCATCCAGCTCCAATCCAGTGGAGGCTTGTAATAGCAGATTACACCCCTTAGCTAGCAGTCCTGTGGTTTCACACAAAATTAACATTTGGTCCTGGTGGTTTATTAATATCTAACTTAATTATTTGGGCTAATACTTCCTGTATATTTGTTTCAAACTCATTTTTCTAGCCTTTGTGCTGCAAAGGATACAACAGATATGGGAATCGCCTCAGTTTCTCCGGTAATAAGACTAATGGAGATAAGACGTTGAGCTTTCCTGCTATGCCCTTATCAACCTTCAGTGTTGCTTCAACATTTCTGTCAACAAGATGTCCTATAATTTTTATAGGTACCTTCATACTTTGCATATACTTGAATTTTCTACTACCAATTTTCATCTTTTACTAATTGACCTTCAAAACATTTTTTTACCCCTCTCAGCTCCTAGCTGATATTTCATAGAAACATAGAATTGTTTGGGTTGGAAAAGAACCTTAAGACCATTGAGCTCAACCATAAACCTGACACTGCCAAGCTGACCACTAAACTGTGCCCCGAAGCATTACATCTTCATGTCTTTTAAATACTCCAGGGACAGTAACTCAACCACTTCCCTGGGCAGCCTGTGCCAATGCGTGATAACACTTTCACTGAGGCATTTTTTCCAAATATACAATCTAAACCTCCCCGAATGCAACCTCAGGTTGTTTCCTTTTGTTCTATCACTTGTTGTCTGTGAAAAGAAACTGAACCTCACCTTGCTACAACCTCCTTTCAGATAGTTGTAGAGAGAGATAAGGTCTCCGCTTGGCCTCCTCTTGTCCAGATTAAACTGCCCCAATTCCCTCAGCTGCTTCTCACAATGCCTAGGCTCTAGACCTTTCACCAGCTTTGTTGCCCTTCTTTGGACTCACTCCAGCACCTCAATGTCCTTCTTGTAGTGAAGGACCCAAAACTGAACACAGTATTTGAAATGTGACCTCACCAGTGCCAACTACAGGGGGATAATCACTTCCCTAGTCCTGCTGGACTCACCATTTCTGATCCAAGCCAGGATGCTTTGTTACACACAATAGGTAGATCAAAGACCAGCAGCCAGAACACATGATCTCTGTGACTAGGCAGATAAAGTTAAGCCAGAGAGTGTAATATTAGCAACTTGCAGAGACAAGAGATTTTGGGTGGGTTCTTATCTGGCAGCCTACGAGATAAAAGATTGTAGATAAACCTTCCCTAATCCCCTGAATCAATGCCCTAAAAGAAGGTACAATTGTTTCTTTAAAGGGTGTCAAAGACTGTTTATAGACAATGAGATTAATTTGATTAAACATCAATTTCTCCAGTGAATAAAAATTATTGGCATTCACTAATCATAGTTTACTACACTTGATAAGCTCTGAAAGGAAAATGGGTGTTCTTGGGATTCAGTCATTTAAAATAGGTTGCTGTCAGTCTTAGGAATAATGGCAAGATGAAGGAAATAATTGTCTGCTATCTGTGCATGATTTGTAACAAATTAGAGAATAAACTAGCTGTAGTAACAGCAATAATAATGAGAAAAACAGTAATATGACACCTGCAGATTATAGGTCAGAGCTTTTGGATTGGTTTAGTACCTTCAAAATGGAAAGGAACTCTTCTAATATATACAGCTGTCACATCTGATGAAAGTTTTAAGTGCCTGCTAGTGGTTAGTAGTTGGATGACAAAGACTTTAGCAGGAAAGCATTGCAGTCAATAATTGATGTTAATTCACCTCATTCCATTGATGTCAGCAGAGCTGGAATTCACTTGATCAATTTCAGGTCTGGCCCTTTTTATTTGCAAATAGCATATGGGAAATATTTGATCATAGGTGACTGCAGGGCTATGGGTGGTGGCAGGCTGGGAATTGTGCTGAGTCTGAATTTCCAAGCACAGGTGGATAAAGCTACAGAGAAATCATTCTGCTCATCATATGGAAAATTTGTGGGTTTTGTTTTGTTTTGTTTTTTTTTAAGAAAAAGCCAGATCAAACAAAAAACTGGAAATACACAAAATACTATGTATGTCTTTGAAGAAAATACCCAATTACCAGGCCCTTCTGGTAAAACAGTGAGCCCAAGAGGCATGTATTACAGTACTCAGCCAGGTAAGTCTGCAGGTAGATCAGAACCTACCTACCTCCAGGTTTCCATAGTTGTCATGTAGTCTTCACCACCCCACAGAAAGCTTCAGTTCTGTTGAATCACCATTTAGCAGTTGAGATCCAGTTCACTGGAAATCTTCCAGCTAGCTCTAAAAGACAAGCTAGTTTCTCCCCACGCTGGAGCAAGATGCTTTCCAATTCACATTTTCATCAGCATTCCTGCCTTTGTCAAAAATTGGGCAACGGCTGAATGTACTTAAAATCAAATCACTAAGCAGCTCAAAATAGTAGCTGTATTTGAATCACTACACAACAAAATGGGGAGAAAAGGTATTCCTGAAGAGTACCAGCAGCTGACAAGACAATATAGGGCTATGATAATAACATAACCACTTATTACTCTTGCCTTGAAATAGCATTTGCATGGAGGCAAATAACTAACGCGCTAAGGGTAAACAAGATAAAAGTTACGCTGGGATAACTTGTCTGATTCTGAGGAAATTACTCCCAAGAGTTATCAAATATTTTGTCTCAGATTTTTTGTTGCTATTTCCTGCTAGTCTTATCTGGTCTACATGTTTTTATCAGAAGCCCTGTAACACATTCAATATGTGTTTGTGTACATATATATATGTATATATATCAAAGTCCTGAGGGCACTGACAGATGATTTCTTCATTCTCTTTCCTTCCCTTTCAGCCAAAAGTTGAAGAATGCTAATAAATTCACTTCTTTACCTCTCCTACCCTGAAACCATCTACCCTGTAGAAAAATGGAAGTTAGACCTGATCAGTCTAGAAACATTGCTTTTCAGTTCATTTCACTCTCATTCAATAATCATCAGTAGTAAGCAGCAGAGGGCTGTTAATGACCTTTAATTTGCTTTAGAAACTTAAAATACAGCTGAATTTTGTTCCCTTGAGTATACATAAATGAGATAAAGTAAAGAGCACACATATTTGGTCACAGAACAGTCATTAGATTTATTCATCAGTATCTTGCAAATTCCTTATTCAACTCAGTTCAGAGGATTCAAAGCAGCCAAGATAAGAACAGTGAAAAAAGCAGGAGAGGCTCAGAGGTGGGAAGCAGGTTGTTTCCATTCTGCTGCGGACTTTTATGGTGACTGAAACAAGCCACTGAATATTTCTGGTCCTCACATGAGAAAACTTTTAGCAGATCTAGAAGGCGGATATACACTGAAGGAAGAGAACAATTATTTCACATAAATAATGGGAATATGGATTAAGAAAGCTGATTAAGAGGAAGAGTATTAAAAGAAAGAATTAAAAAAGATCAAAATGTAAGAAAAAAATAATAAAAGGTGTGCTATCTATTGTGATGCATGCAACAGCCTCACAAGATAAATGATAAACTCCCTCTTCTTTGAAAAATGAGATTATAAAGAGAAGTACAATAAACAGCCAAGCGTTTGTAAAGGTACTTGTAAATGTTCAGTACAAGCAATGCAGTGTAAATTAAGGACAACTCCTTAGCAGTCAGCAGTTACATAAGTGTAAAATCAGCACAAGTGAGGTCAGACCAGGGTCTAGAAATGTTAATGTATTTGAACTGGAATGTTAATGCATCCGAACAGGAATGCCAGGTACAACTGCACAATGCAGCGTCTGGAATTAATATGCAGTACTCTTCCCTCTAATAGACTTTAGTACTGTGGAAAGCACAAAAGAGGAAATCTTATTCCACTGCCAAAACCACAATCAGCAAAGCTAACTATGAGCTGATAAACAGCTGTTTTTCATTCTGATTTAGGAACAGAAAGATAAATATGGGAATTGGAAGGCTGCAAGTGAGGTGCTTTCACTTCCCATTTAACTCTCAAAAGTCCCAAGGAAAAAACAGCACCTGAGTTTTGGGTCTCTTTCACAGAATCACAGGATGTTAGGGGTTGGAAGGGACCTCTGGAGATCCTCTAGTCCAACCCCCCTGCAAGAGCAGGACAACCTAGAGCAGGTTGCACAGGAATGTGTCCAGTTAGGTTTTGAATATATGATGGAGACTCCAGCACCTCTGTGAAGGTGACTTATTTTCACTCTTTCAAAACTCTCCAGCGTTCACCTGTATCTCAAAAGTGAATGCTGACAAGTGTCACATATGTCACAAGAAATCAGTCATTCAAAAAAAGGGAACAATCATTTTGTGTTAGCGTGAAAAATGACCTTTGCTGAAGACACAGCCAGAAGAAAGAAAGACCTCTCCCATCCCAAAGACAGCAGCCATGCATCAGAGTGCTGAAAGAAAAGTAATTCAAGAGGAGCTCAAAATAAAGAAAATGAGAAAGAAAATGAGTTAGCTCAAGTGATTTAGGAAGGGGATGATTCAGTGATGAGGGCCAGGCTGTTGTAAACTTTAGTCAGATCACAGTGGACTTGGCTGGTTGTCTTGTTCGATTACTTCTTGGGCTGCAAGCCTTTTGAGGGAAATACTATGAATTATATTAACAGATGTTCATTTCACAGCATCGTAGCTTTTGACATTTCACGGTTCTGCACAAAGATTCCATTCTGAAGAAACTTGTATTGTAGGACTAAGTTAGCAAACACTAATAGTAGAAAGAGCCTGAAAGGTAAAACACAAGAACACAAACCAGAAGTGAGCTTCTTTACCATTCCTTTCAAAAATGCTTCTGAAGTCATTGTGAGTGGTTCTCGGGTCCTCTTTTTGGCTAGATCCATTTCCCACAAAGCAGCAAGAAGTGCAAGATGAAAGAAAAGAAAATACTGAAGGGTTAAAATGACCTCAAGCCTGCTGTGCATACAAATCTACCTTTGACCTTGCCTTCTGCTATTATGAGACAAACTATTCCTCTAACCGGCAGAACCTCGGAGGCCCTGCAATTAAATCAGGTCCCTGCCCCAAGGTAGTTAAATTAAGTAGCTCTCTTGGTTGGGGCAATGTAAATCAGGTGCCCTTTCCACTGGTTTGGGGAGGGAGGCCTGGCTTTTCTGGCACAGCTCCAGGTGGACAAATGCCTTTAGATCCCAGCAAAGTCCCTTCAAGCACAGAGCAGAGAGAAAGAGCTAAAACACTTTTCCCCAAGCCATCATCCCCTTCTTAATATCTGCTCCTTAATGAATACTAGCTGAAGGGCTATTTAGCAGATGAAGAGTGTTCTTTCGGGGGACTGAAGGAGTTTGACCTCTTCTGTTGAGGAGAAGGACATTTTTCTCCTTCCATAGCTAACTAGCTGTAAGGCCCATGATTGCTGTGCCCATGCACTGCTGTCTGCATCCCCGGCTGAGAGCAAAGGCACCGTGATCACATCCTGTGTTCTGGAGGTGGTACCAGTGAGTCTCTGGGCTGTGCCCTAAAAATGGGCTCAGAAAGGGGTGACCAAACACTGAAAGTCTTCACCTTGATAAATTCTGCTTCTGGTTCGTGGGGTATCATTTCCCAGCTGGGGATGCCTCTGATGGTGTTGAGGGTTGTCTACGATGCCACATCTGTCCTTTTTTGAAGGATTTTTTTCTTCTCATAACTAAAAGCCTTACTTCTGGGTTTTTTGGAGGGTTTTTTGTTTGTTTGTTTTGGTTTGTTCTGTTTTCTCCTGAGCAGTGTACCCTCATGCACCTCTTTCATGATAGGGCAATTGTGACTATGCTCCTGCTGCTGTAAAGAACTTTACAGAATAGCTAACGGATCAGCTCGTTCCTCAGTGGCTATTAATTATGTCCATATTTAGTCAATAAACCATGCTAACTTCTGCAGTTTCAGAACTACAGATCCAAAATGAAGCATAAAGATAGCAGCAGGGAGAGTTGTAACCTTCTTCTTTTAAGAAATGTGGGGCTTTGCTTGTGGAAGGGCAGCAGAAATGGTCAGGGAAAGATGCAATACAAAACACATTAAAAAAGGATTTTCTTGGAATTTTCTGAATAAGGCGCTTTGGAGCAGAAAAATCTCTTCAGAAGATACATGGGAAGTGGGTAGATGATGGGGAGAGAGAATTTGGCATCATAACTAGAGAATTCCAAATCTTTTAGGATTTGAAAAGACATATTAGAGTGTGTTTCTGCTTCTGCATGCCAGATAGATGTCCTGCTGGAGAGGAATAAGTGCACAGATCCTCTTACAGGTAAAGAAGTTAATTGATCCTAATCTGCCAGCCTTTAGAGTGGGGACACACCTTAGGAAAACAGACACAAAAGTTCATTTTCCTGTTTAAAAGGAGGACATTAATAGTCCTATACCATTTAGTATGATTTGCTCCTTTGATCTGTGTATGGCTTTGTCTATCCTGTGCTAATTTACTTAAGTGTTTGCAAGGAGAGGCCAGAGGGAAAAAGCTTTCATTAGAACTACAGAACTGCTGAGTTGTTGGACAGTAATTCTATTTGGAATTCATTTATTTAAGTACAGACGAGATGGGGTTGAGGAGTGATTTCTTTTTTTTTTTCNTAGGTTTTGAATATATGATGGAGACTCCAGCACCTCTGTGAAGGTGACTTATTTTCACTCTTTCTAAACTCTCCAGTGTTCACCTGTATCTCAAAAGTGAATGCTGACAAGTGTCACATATGTCACAAGAAATCAGTCATTCAAAAAAAGGGAACAATCATTTTGTGTTAGCGTGAAAAATGACCTTTGCTGAAGACACAGCCAGAAGAAAGAAAGACCTCTCCCATCCCAAAGACAGCAGCCATGCATCAGAGTGCTGAAAGAAAAGTAATTCAAGAGGAGCTCAAAATAAAGAAAATGAGAAAGAAAATGAGTTAGCTCAAGTGATTTAGGAAGGGGATGATTCAGTGATGAGGGCCAGGCTGTTGTAAACTTTAGTCAGATCACAGTGGACTTGGCTGGTTGTCTTGTTCGATTACTTCTTGGGCTGCAAGCCTTTTGAGGGAAATACTATGAATTATATTAACAGATGTTCATTTCACAGCATCTTAGCTTTTGACATTTCATGGTTCTGCACAAAGATTCCATTCTGAAGAAACTTGTATTGTAGGACTAAGCAAACACTAATAGTAGAAAGAGTCTGAAAGGTAAAACACAAGAACACAAACAAGAAGTGAGCTTCTTTACCATTCCTTTCATAAATGCTTCTGAAGTCATTGCGAGTGGTTCTCGGGTCCTCTTTTTGGCTAGATCCATTTCCCACAAAGCAGCAAGAAGCGCAAGATGAAAGAAAAGAAAATACTGAAGGGTTAAAATGACCTCAAGCCTGCTGTGCATACAAATCTACCTTTGACCTTGCCTTCTGCTATTATGAGACAAACTATTCCTCTAACCGGCAGAACCTCGGAGGCCCTGCAATTAAATCAGGTCCCTGCCCCAAGGTAGTTAAATTAAGTAGCTCTCTTGGTTGGGGCAATGTAAATCAGGTGCCCTTTCCACTGGTTTGGGGAGGGAGGCCTGGCTTTTCTGGCACAGTTCCAGGTGGACAAATGCCTTTAGATCCCAGCAAAGTCCCTTCAAGCACAGAGCAGAGAGAAAGAGCTAAAACACTTTTCCCCAAGCCATCATCCCCTTCTTAATATCTGCTCCTTAATGAATACTAGCTGAAGGGCTATTTAGCAGATGAAGAGTGTTCTTTCGGGGGACTGAAGGAGTTTGACCTCTTCTGTTGAGGAGAAGGACATTTTTCTCCTTCCATAGCTAACTAGCTGTAAGGCCCATGATTGCTGTGCCCATGCACTGCTGTCTGCATCCCCGGCTGAGAGCAAAGGCACCGTGATCACATCCTGTGTTCTGGAGGTGGTACCAGTGAGTCTCTGGGCTGTGCCCTAAAAATGGGCTCAGAAAGGGGTGACCAAACACTGAAAGTCTTCACCTTGATAAATTCTGCTTCTGGTTCGTGGGGTATCATTTCCCAGCTGGGGATGCCTCTGATGGTGTTGAGGGTTGTCTACGATGCCACATCTGTCCTTTTTTGAAGGATTTTTTTCTTCTCATAACTAAAAGCCTTACTTCTGGGTTTTTTGGAGGGTTTTTTGTTTGTTTGTTTTGGTTTGTTCTGTTTTCTCCTGAGCAGTGTACCCTCATGCACCTCTTTCATGATAGGGCAATTGTGACTATGCTCCTGCTGCTGTAAAGAACTTTACAGAATAGCTAACGGATCAGCTCGTTCCTCAGTGGCTATTAATTATGTCCATATTTAGTCAATAAACCATGCTAACTTCGGCAGTTTCAGAACTACAGATCCAAAATGAAGCATAGAGATAGCAGCAGAGAGAGTTGTAACCTTCTTCTTTTAAGAAATGTGGGGCTTTGCTTGTGGAAGGGCAGCAGAAATGGTCAGGGAAAGATGCAATACAAAACACATTAAAAAAGGATTTTCTTGGAATTTTCTGAATAAGGTGCTTTGGAGCAGAAAAATCTCTTCAGAAGATACATGGGAAGTGGGTAGATGATGGGGAGAGAGAATTTGGCATCATAACTAGAGAATTCCAAATCTTTTAGGATTTGAAAAGACATATTAGAGTGTGTTTCTGCTTCTGCATGCCAGATAGATGTCCTGCTGGAGAGGAATAGGTGCACAGATCCTCTTACAGGTAGAGAAGTTAATTGAGCCTAATCTGCCAGCCTTTAGAGTGGGGCCACACCTTAGGAAAACAGACACAAAAGTTCATTTTCCTGTTTAAAAGGAGGACATTAATAGTCCTATACCATTTAGTATGATTTGCTCCTTTGATCTGTGTATGGCTTTGTCTATCCTGTGCTAATTTACTTAAGTGTTTGCAAGGAGAGGCCAGAGGGAAAAAGCTTTCATTAGAACTACAGAACTGCTGAGTTGTTGGACAGTAATTCTATTTGGAATTCATTTATTTAAGTACAGACGAGATGGGGTTGAGGAGTGATTTCTTTTTTTTTTTCCTTAATATAGAGAGGATAAATAGTTGAATGGAAATGTGTGTGTTGATGACTTGAATTACTAAAAGCCTATCCCTGAACAAAGTTCCCCTAGTGTAGTGCTGCATGGGTTACTGATTGTGCCTCCTTCTTGCTGTAGACCAAAACCAGGCAAATACATGTGTACATGCAAGTACATAGACATGAGAAGCCACAGGGAAAGCTTTACCTGCATTTTTCTTTCAACATGTCCCAGGACTCCCCAAAGAATGATTTATTAGTGACAGTAGTTCCCTCCTGAGGACTATTTTCTAGTTTCCTTGCAGAGGCTGCAGAGATGACAGTAGTGATGCTGGTCAGGAAGATGCCTTTATGCAGTGCACTGAGATTGTGCTGAAACAACCAAAAGGCTTTTCACTTGAGTAGCAGTCTCCTGGGAACAGATTTCAGTCACTATTAACCTAAGCTGTGTTTAAATCACTGACGTGGAGCTAAAAGCCTTCCTATCTTGTTACCAGTTCCTCAAGCCATCTGCTTCTCCATTCTCTTGAATAAAGCAGAACTGACTGGATATGAGTTGTGGTGTCAGTTGTTTCATGGTTTCTTTTCAAAGGGGAAAAGTGAAGAGGACAAGATGCTGGAGGTTTGATGTCAGCAGCCTCTCTGTGCAGACCTGTTCTGAAGTGCATCTGAGCTTTTCCACACCACTCCTTGTACCAAGGAATTTTAGTGGTCATTTCTGACTGGGGTTGCTCCCCTTAGTAAAATAAACAAACATGAGAGAGCCTAAATGTGAAATCTGAAGGAAAGGACACCACTGTATAAAATATAGGGTTATTTAATAGCATGGTGAATATCCTACTAAATGACAGCATTTTTATTCTAATAAGAGCTGAAAAATGCAGAAGAATTCACAATAAGAAATTACACTCACTTTCAGTTTTATACAATGAAATAACATAAAACAAGTTATAAAATATATTCTTTTTGAAAATACTTTCTTCTTTAAATTATAGCCTGGCTTAATCAAAAAGCCTTAATGTGTTTTAGGAGTCAGAACTTAAATATTGAATCATTACAGCTGGATAAATAAGCTTTATGTGCAATTTTTCTCTGACTGTAAATGAAATTGTCTAATCAGTACACAAGTAAATTGAGATTACAGAATTACAGAATCACAAAGATTGGAAGAGACCTCTAAGATCATCAAGTCCAGCCATACCTATCACTATCATACCACTAAACCATGGCCCTAAGTAGAGCATCTAAATGGTTCTTAAACACCTCCACAGATGGTGACTCCACCACCTCCCTGGGCAGCCTGGGCCAAGATTTAACAACCATAATTTAATATTATCATGCATCAAATTGAAATAATGGAAATTCTGGAAATATTTGAACATATAACTTTTAAAACCACTTATTTATAACCAGTTTATTTTGGTAACACTTAAACCCATAGGTATCTCAGGAAAAAATACAGCTGGTGTTAGAGAACTGCTCGATTCTAAATAAATGGAAATACTAACTGAACAGGTAACAGCTTCTCTTCAGTTGTTTATCCAGCTGTAGATAAGAAATAAAAATTCCTTCAGATTATTTAGAAAATATCAGTTTGCACTTCACATATATATCTTGTCTTCATGGATTCCAAGATTGTAAGGCCCTTTATTTCCTTCAGAAGCAGCATCCATTAATCTTGGATGCCATTATCTCTGTCTTAAGGACTAGAGTACATTTTCCACATCTGGCTGTGTGGAAGGTCAGGATGTTCCCAGTTTTATTTAACTACAACCAGATTCAGATCACTGTTTTCCAAACCATTTAACTTTTATGTTGTCTGTGATTTTACATCACTCCTAAGACAATATTAAAACTAAAATTGCTGTGCTAATGGTGATTTGATTTACATATTAAATTAAAATACAACAATAGCACCATTCATTTCCATATTGTTCCTCACAATAGCCTCAGACTACTTTTGAATTATATAATTCAATCAATATTGATATGTGTAGTAAGTGGAAATCTCTTCAACTTTTAACAAAGATGCAACACTTTAGCAAATTTACATAATTAATGGCAATCTTTGCCTCAAATATAATTTAATTAAATTAAAGATAAAAAGATAAAAAATGCCAACTGTGGACAAACCTGCAGTAATTTAAGACAGGTATAAATTTTACAGGAGAGGCTGAAGATGTGCTGGATCCATCTCAATCCTTGCCACTGAGTATGCTGTTCAGCCTTCAGCCCTCACCCTTGACATCCCACCTTTCAATGGGGAACTGAAATCATGATGCCACTGGGGTCAGTGGGAAAATTTCCAACATTTCACCTGCAATGGCTTTTCACCTCTGTTCTTATATGACACTCTGTAACAAGTAGGGTTTATATCTGGCTATATTAAAATTTCTAGATGAAGTGCTAATGAAAGCTAAAGGCCACATTGTGAAATGTAGCTCACGTTCCTTTAGTTCACATTTGTTTTTTCTCTCCATGTCTCTCTAGGTCCTTTCTTTCCTCTACCTTAATAAAACACATAGAAACTATTCAGATAGAATACATAGATACTATTTGCAATTTTGGGAAACTCAGGATATTCATCCCTTCCCATACAAAACCATCACAGGCACTTCAGGACTTGCAGGCAGGTAGTGTGGATGCTTACAATCAGCCTTTTGGGTTGTTTTTTTTGGCTCCAACTCTTTTATACATGTGTTTTCTTTTTTTCACAGCTCACTTCTCTGACTGCTTAGATGGACTTTATTGCTAAAGCAAGTTTGTCTCTCCAGAACCTCAAATATCTGCAGCAGTTTCCCCTTATAATTTTACATGACTTAGAGTTTCTCTCAAATCTCTTTTTCCATAGGCTAATAAATCCTTCCTCACAACTCAAGGCTTCTGCTATCTTTTCCAAATGTAATATTTTATCCTAGAGTTTTTGATTGCTCTGTTTTCTTTCCTTTGTATTTCTACTTATTCACAAACCAAATTCATATGAATTGTTACTGTAAATACTGAAAGCCTTTACATGCTTCCTTTGCAACGTTGTGTCTCACAAAACGTTTTATGTCTTACCCAACCCATGTAACTGCAGGACTTATTTCATTCATTCACTGAAGGAAAGAAGGATGTGCGGTCTCTAACAACATGTTTCAGCATTATGCAGTGATATAAGACAAGAAATGGGGATTGTCATATCATTTGAGTCCATGGAGGAATGTGGAAAGGCAAAATGCTGTTAACCTAGTTACAGTTTGGAGTAGAGGCTTACATACATTATAATATTTTCTCATAGGGATATAAAACAGCTGTGACTCATAACTCTCTCAGATCTGTAAGATATTGTCCTTCCAGACTTGCTGCACAGCTGTATGCTCATAAATCTCACTGAGGAAAATTTCTAGGTACTATATTGTGCATAAAGATAATGAAATTTAGTGTATTTAAAGTATATATACTCTGTGTGTTACAATGCTCTGTCTACCAGAAAACAGTATTTTTAACAAATTCCTGACCAATGTCTAGAATTAAGTGAGGTAACTGTAGCAGGGACATCCTTAGCCCCTTAGCAGAATGGGAAGAGGTTGAACCTCTGAAAAAACTCATGCATCAGAAACTGACTTGTGCTTTCTGGCAAATTTGTTCAGTGTAGAGAGCAGAGAACATCAGTGTACAAACAGTCTTCAGAGAAAGCAAGAAAATACTGAGAAAAATGATGGCTCTTGGACCCAGTGACTGAGCTGCAGGTCTTGTAGGAGAGCAAGAAAACAAATGTAAAGCAGGGCAGGAAGGTGCTGAAACAGAAATTTGTTATCAGTGCCACAAGTAGTATCCCTGAAGCTGCACCAACAAACCCTAGTTCACGGGGCAGTGGGCACTGGCTATAGTGGCATGCAGGATGTTCTTTGGCCTGCCCCGTGGCCATGCTCCTTCTTTTAACTGTGAGTCCAATACGTACCTGAAAGCCACTGTGTCAAATCCACCTTAGCAAAGCACCTTAGCATCAGGCTCAGCACACTACCTACTGGAGCACTTGCAGCAGCTTTGACATGTGCAGCCTGCCTGTCAGCACAGTCTGCACTGGAGCTTGTAGGGAGAGCAGACTAAAGCAGCCCATGCTCATTCAGGAAATGCTGCATTTTGGTGCATGAAAAAGCAAGCCCCAGGTTTCTCCTTTGTTAAGAGCATCATCTTGCTGACAGACCATTTGCACATTTGCAGGGGCTTAGAGCAGCAGCATGGCAGCAGCATAGCAAAGAGATGATGTCTTGCAGTGGTATGCATTAACTTTCTATGTATCATCTACCAAGCTAAGGAAAATATTGTACTCAGACGTAGTGGAACTCAGGTATGGATTTTTTTAATGTTCGTTGAAGTCCAATTATGTTACAGAAACTCCTACAAGCTTGGCTGAACTAGAAACCACTGAACATCCTTAACCTGGAGACACACCAGAGGCAGATGGTGGATAGCTGCTGGTGTGTTCCAGTGCAGCTTCCTCAGAGGCTTTTCCAGCTTTTCCTTGTTGTTTAAGACATAATAAGCTCCAGAAGAAAATTCCCAAAGCTTCAGAAGTGCATGCAAGGACATATTTTTCACATGCACTCCTATGTCTGCCTGCATTAGGTGACCTGTAACTCCTCTCCCCCAGGAGCCACTGTAGGATGCTGTCTTCCTCAGCAATTTCAGACAGCCTGCCATTCCTTTAAATCAACCTGTCAGAGAAGCATTTCCTCATTCTCTTTCCCAGTGTAGGCTCCCTTTCTCTCCACTAAATCATCCTGGCTTAAGGCCCAGAATGGGCAATGTTCATTCAGTTCTGGATCAGTGACAATTTTTCTTTACAAATGAAAATGTGGCTATGTTTAGCATTTTCTTTTCCAACAACACAAGCTTATGAACCAGAGTTTTTTACACTTGTGGAAGTCATCCATACTTCTCAATATTCCCAAGTCCTAGAGGGTCTCTGGCTATCAGATTTCAAAATTTTGTCAGTTTTCTGAAGAGAGCAGTATATTATTTGTAAATTGGCTTGTATTTATTCAATTTAATTTGCCTCTCTTTCTAAGGCACATGCTGTCAGTGAGAGGAATGAGAATGAGAATGAGAATGAGTAAGAGCAGAGTAGGAGGAAGTGGGAAGCTTCCCGAAGACAAAGGGCAGTAAAAAAAATTATAAAGCGGTATTAAGGTTCTTTTCTTATCTATGTTGTCATGAACTTTGTGGCTCTGAGCCTTTCCTGAGGTGCAAAATCAAACCCAACTTGTCAGTGATTCTCTTAGCCACTTCACTGACAATCCCTTTAAAAATGATACCCGTGATATTAAGGAGTTATCCTTACCCTGGGAATTTCCACCTGATACATTCAAGAACTCCCTCAGATTTTGCTCCTGTGCTCATGCTTTTAACTATGGGCTGCTTTGACGATGTCTGCAGCAGATTCTCTTCACTTCCCTGGAGATCCATCTAGAAAGTGATTATTTGCCAGTGCTCTCTCTGGACTGCTCTTGGGTGTTGGCTCCAGGTTCAGTCAAAGATAGAGTCTGCTATATTTAAGCCACCTTCTGGGCAGAGTGTGTCAAGGAAAACCCCTATCTATAATCTTCTCAATGTTCATAAAGAACACACAGAGACACATCTGACGATATCTCTCTCTTGCCATTAATTTTGGGGCTCCAGAAAAACTGGTCTTCACCCACAAAAGTGTTTGAGTAACTGCCCAGAAGAGTCACTATGTATCTGGGGAATCTGCTGATAAAAGGTCAACCCAAAAGACTCCTAGGCATCACTGCTTCCTCCTCCATTCACTCATTCATAGACAGCAGAAGCTTACAGCCTGCCAAGTGCTCTCAGAATTCTCTCTCTGGAAGAAGTCCTTGTGCCATTGAGGAGCTCCTTTTGCTGGCTGCAGCACACGCTTAGAACCATCAAGCAATTCATTGGGACATTGCAAATCACAACACTGGCAAACAGATTTCTTTAGCTTCACTTTCTTCTAACTATTCTTCATGATATTTGGCACACAAACAGCATTCGCAACCCTTGCTTTCCTCTAGGTCTTTGAATTAGTTAAAGACTGTGCAAAAACATTATATTAAAGAGTATAAAAACTTAATGCTAACTTCAGCTCAAGGGAAAATATCATACAAGTTGTAGACAAACCCTAG
Organism: Bucco capensis; assembly: GCA_013396975.1. NCBI lineage: Eukaryota > Metazoa > Chordata > Aves > Piciformes > Bucconidae > Bucco > Bucco capensis. The sequence goes on from VWZO01017561.1 coordinate 946,616, forward strand.
TTTTGTTAAAGTCAACAACAAAACTCAAATTGATTTTCATGGCACCACATTTCACTTTTCATGGCTTTGACAAAAAAAAATAAAGAGAGAGAAGGAAGTAGCTACTTTATGGAAAGAAAGAAAACCCAACAACTGAATTTCTTTCACCTTATTCTGTTTTGGAGAAAGAAAGGGCAGGGAAGGAATAAAGAGGAAACATACTTGTCTTCTACCATCCAGCAAAATTTTTCTTTGAACAGATATTATTAAAGAGAAATGGGAGATAAGAGAAAGAAAATTAATTTAGTTGAGAGGCAATTATGTAGATGTCACATTCACTGAAATGGTCACTAAGGAGCAACTAGGACACAGCATCGTGTCCTTCAAGAGCTGCACATCAATACACCAAGTCACCATCACAGAAGCAGTAGGGAAGCAAGCTTACCCAAAAAGCTTGTTTTGACAAGTAAGGCTAACTGCTTTCCATCTCTTTATTAGACTACAGCTGCTGGGGAATTGACTGTGCTAGTTTCTGCTGAGAGTTAAAGAAAAAATTATCCATATAGAGCATTCTGCCTTGAACATGATGATGTTAAGGAGTCTGCCTTTCATCTGTGAATGAGCCAATGCATAAAGCATCTAATTTCCCAGGGAAGTATAAAGGCCACCACCAAGCCATATGTGCAAGATTTTATTCTCAGAAAACTTCAAGATATTGTATAATACCATACTGCAAGAGAATCCACAGTATGCTTTTGTGTAAAACATTGTCATGACTCTTCCTTGATGTTTAGGCTGCATTCCTCACTTGTTTGGATTTCTAGTTCCAAAGGCCAAACACTTTTAACATTTGTGCTGCTTCTTCTGATGTTGCTTTCTGTAATATTTTGGATTTTTTTTTCAGTCACCTACCTCTAAATAGTTTACTTAAAACCAGTTAAGGGATAATTACTTATAAAAACTTAAATATCTCTATGCAAACACATGTAGCATGGGGAATAAGAGAGGCTGCACACTTGCTCCTGGACAAACTCAAACCTGAAAAGGAAGCCTGCAGAGGGTGGAAACAAAGACAGGCAGCTTGTGAAGAACACAAAGAAATTGTCCAAGCAGTCAGGGATCAGGTTTGGAAAGCCAAAGCCCTGATAGAATTAAATCTGGCCAGGGACATCAAGAAAAGCTTCTATATGTACATTGGTGATAAAAGGAAGACGAGAGAAAATGTGGGGCCTGTCCAGAAGGAAATGGGAGATGTGGTTCCCATATCTCCTGGGACATGGAGAAGGCTGAGGTACTCAATGGCTTTTTTGCTTCAGTCTTCTCTGGCAAGTGCTCCAGCCACACTGCCCAAATGACAGCAGGCAAAGGTAGGGACTGGGAGAATGAAGAATCACTCACTGTAGGAGAAAATCAGGTTCCAGACCAGAAATATCAGGACAGGCTATTAATGCAAATATAAATTGTTCAGTGCTTTGGATGCATTTGCTTCTCAGCCATGAAAAGAAATGTAGACGTATAGAAATTTTAGTCCAGATGCCAAAGCAAGGTAACGTGCCTGATAACAGACTTGCAACATTTCTGTGCTTCTGTGTAAGTTTTCCTTGAGTCAGAAGCTTTTATTTCCTCATGTACCACCACCTTACATTTCATACTTACCAGGAAAAATACATGCATTAAAAGGCAGCTTTTAAAAGCTTTCTGAGAAAATAAGCTTTTAAAAACATTCCCAGGAAGTCCATGGCCCTGCAGTCCCAACTCTCATTCTCTGCCTTTATCCCATGTCATACAAAAGCTGGATAGGGGAGAGGCATCTCACAAGGAAAAGAAATGTGTTAGGGTTTTCCACAGAGATTTGCGCTCATGAGGCTGCTGGCACAGGAAGCTCTACTAACACTCTGGTTGTCTAGAAGATTTGACAACAGTAGAAATAAGGACATCTAACATGACTATCTGAGGTATAGTGTAATGAGGGTGACCTTGATCACTGCTCCACAAATGATGAAGTGCCAAAGCCATAAAGAGAAATTTCAGCCTCTAATACCTGTACATAAATATGAGCCTTAAGTATATGCAGTCAGGCAAGCCTAGAATGTGCATCCTCTCCTCTCATGAAGAAGACTTAGTTGGAACGAAATGTTGTGGTTATGAACATTTCAACACACTTCTTATTTGATTGCTATTCACAACAATTAGGAGGAGGACATCACAAGACACTGTTGTTTGACTGAAAGGAGAATCTTCAGATGAAGTCAGAGATTCAGGAATTCTGATTAAGATCACCCTAAAAGGTAAGGGCATTATTAGCTCTTTAAAGAGATTTTTCAATCAAAAATTTCATGTTAAGCAACTGTGCTAGCTCAAAAAAAAATTGCTTTAATAAGACATTCCAAAGGCATAGACAAAGCCTGAAAATAACAGGTGTCCAAACTTTGCTTTTCTGCCCAAATTAAATACTGATGGCATTCAAAGTTCAAGTGAAAATTAAGAAGGTAAAAGCCCTAAATCATAAATTCAACTCAACATTCTGCTGTAAAAGTGAGACATCAACCCTCATAATGACTTTATTGACACTTTAACGTTAATCCTATCAAAGTTATACCTTTCATACAATGGGTTTTTTTGACCAGAGCATGGAGAACCATGAGGCTCCTTATGTTGCTTCCAAATGAAAAGAGAAGTTGATTATGTCTCAGGCAGCTTAGGAGCAATCACAGCTATTCACACACAGTAAACAAAGTCTTGATTTTCTGAATGCAACAATAATCAAACAATAGCACAGAGCTTCTTTCCTTCAACTTTAAGCTCCTTTCATTCAAAAGCTCTTTATGCTGCCTCAGTAAATGACTGCTTCAGTGCTTGTTCTGTCATGGGCTACATTTCTACTCCTTCTCTGTGCTTTATTCTGTGGTACTTCTTACACAAGCAGGCTTCTGTCTAAAATTATACTCAATCAAGCCCTGCTCCCAGCTAATTTAAACTCTAGTTTTTCCTCAGATCTCTTTTTGATTGGGACAGTGATATGTGCTTGAATTTTTATCTGGAAACTGTTCTCATCTCCGCAACCAATTTATCTCTAATGGGCAGTTTTGGTGGAGGAAAGGCTTTGCTCATCAGTCTCAGTGTACCCATTAGTCCACCTCCTCTCCAAGTTGCATGGTTTTTTAGCATCCAGCACAGGGCTGTGGGTCTAACTGGGGCCTTTAGAACACAACCTGCTATGGTATTAAATTATGAAGAGTTATAATTGACATGATATACCTGGTTTGCAGCAGGGCAGGTTGTGGGCCCTGCAGACAACTCGCAGTGTTTCAGGTTCACAAGGATGGGTGCAATCTATGTGATCCCACCGGTGTTTCACCTCCAGCCTTGAATTCCCAGAGCTGCATCCACATGTAGATGAGCCAGCATAAATTCTCTGCTCATCCCAGCAGCGCCTCTTTGCTTGGCCTCAGCATCCCAACTGCACAGCTTCAGAGCATCTAAGCCAGCATCTGGCCAGGCTTGCAGTGCTAGTTCATCTAAACATGCACTCACTTGAGCAGTGAGATAACCCAGTGCTGACCTAGCAGTGGTCTTTCCATGCCACAGAGTGCCAGTGGACAGGCCAGTCTCAGAAACAGCAGGAGAACATCAAGTCTAGTTTTATATTAGCAAAGAAGATGATGATGAAACACCAATCCTTTCTGAAAAGTCCATCTGCTTGTTTACTTTTTGGGGTGGAAGGTTTTGTTTTGTGTAATCTTTGGCAGGAAGGAGGGGGAACAAGGAAAAAAAGGGCAACAAACTCCTTTGGCTGCAATTTGTGACTCACTGAAAAGTGGTTAGTTTGGGTTTGCTGACAGCTGCTGCCTGCTGGCAGTTGTGGGCTTACATTGTTTTAATTTCTATGCTTCCATTTATTTTTTTTTGCAAAGCAGATATAAATAAATTGGAGAGATTGACATGTGTCAGCTCGACGTATGTTTTCTCCTTTTGGGGTACAGATTTTTATTTGACTTTCGAATGGAGGAATGAGGAACAGGACACAGTAGATGAAGAACAGTGAGGAGGAAGAAGGCCATTTGCTTGAATCACAGAATCACAGAGTGCTAGGGGTTGGAAGGGATCTTTGGAGATCATCTAGTCAACCCCCCTGCCAGAGCAGTTGAACCTAGAGAAGGTTGCACAGGATGTGTCCAGTCAGGTTTGGAATATTTCCAGAGATGAGCCCCACTGCCCCCTCTCCCACCTTATCTCCCTCCTCTGC